>PVKN010024575.1:0-14399 GCA_004027915.1 Capromys pilorides
AGCAAGCACATTATATCTAAAGAGATCTATGACTGCTTGCAAAAAACAAGTTGTGTTATTTTTATCAACAATTTAGCTGAGATTTACTACCAGTTTCAGAATGGGAATATACTGTAGTGCAGCCATGGCATATAAAATAAGACTTCTTCAAGTCAAAGAGAGGAGATATAGCCCAGTCCCTTAGGCTTCCACTGCCCTTTACTGGTTATTTTCTTTAAGCATACTAAGGACATGTGTTTCTTTGGTCCATACCTGAGGATACTGTGCTGTAGTCAAAGATGACAAGTTAGAAAAGGCATTCAGGATCAAAACTAATATCCTTGAGCTTTTTTTGCGACAGGTCAGATAAAAACTGCTGGGTAATTTCTTCACTAAAGCACTCTTCCCCCTTGGCATTTGCAGTAACTTTTCTTACTTCTGACATCTCTATTTTTATTTCTTTCATGAAATTTCTCTTTCTTTGCTTACCCCTGAAAATGTGATGATCCCCAGGCTGTTTTCTATGTCATTCTCTTTTCTATATAATTTCACTCATGTATTTACTTATAACTGATGAGTTCCAAATTATAATCTCTACCTCAGCCTTCTTTCATGAGCTCTGGACTCTATTTAATTCCCGTAGATGCTGCCATCTGAATATTCATGTTCACAGGCACCTCATACAACATTTTCACCTGTGCTCTTCTTCTACCTCCATCTCTGCATTTCTTTTCTCAGTAAATGACACCAGCAGCTGAGTGTGGTGGTACACACCTATAATCCCAGCATTTGAGGAGTTGAAGCAGGAAGATTGCTTTCAGACCAGCCTCTGCTATGTGCTACATATTGAGACTTTGTTGAACCAAAACAAACAAAAAGCCTACCAGTCACTCAAGCATGTAACAATCTGCCATTGTCCCCTGCTGTCATGTTTCCTCCACTAGATTATGAACTCCCTAAGGACATGGATCATCCATTAACCATCCCTTAATTGATGTTCATCTGTTATTATTTTTGATATTTTTGTGGGATTAGTAATTATGAAATGTTCTGTTTTAGTTTGTTAACCTGTCATAGCAAATTATCACATGGTAGATTAAACATCAGAAATACCTTGCCTAACAGTTCTAGAGGTTACATGTTTAAAATTAAGGTGCTGACAGAGTTAGCTGAGGATGTGAGGGAAGGGTCTGTTGCAGTACTGCCTCCTTGGTGTATAGATAGATGGCTATCTTTTCCCTATATCATTTTTCTAGTGTAGGAGGCTGAGAGATTCAAGATCAATATCTGGTGAGGGACCATGTTCTAGTTCACAAATGGTGCCTTCTCCTGTGTTTCATGTAATAGAAGGGATAAAAGAGTTCCCTTGGACCTATTTATAAGCCCATGCATTAGGGCTCTGTCCTCATGACCTAATCACTCCAAATGACTCCACCTCCTGACACCATCATGTTGAGGGTAAAGATATCAACATATGGCTGGGTGTGGTGGCATACACCTATAATCCCAGCACTTCGGAGGCTGAGGCAGGAGGATTGGTGCAAGTTCCAGACCAGCCTGAAAAGTGAGCTCAAGGACAGTCTGAACTGCATAGTGAGTCCCTGTCTCAAAAAGACAAAAAAACAAAACAAAACAAAAAACTATCAACATTATGTTTTTTTTGTGTGGTGGGGGAGAAGAGGGATCCAAGTATTCATACTCTTTTACAGTTCAAGCCATTACTGGTACCAAAGTAGCTTTTGGTGTTTTGGTTCCAAGTTTTATTTTCTAAGAAGTACTTGACAGTGTTTTTTAATTTCCTTCCTCACCATCCTTACACAGACTCTCTGATAGTACTCTCCGTAGTGCCATCTGGAAATAGGAAGGATAGGGCAGTATGTTCAGTTGAGGTACAAGGGGTTTGCTTTGGCCAAATTTAGAATATGGGGAAGCTGGATCTTCTAGCTGTATGTAGGTCAAGAAAGAACTTCCATAATATATTTGTAATTTGGAGTTTTTCTTACACTAACTGAAAAATTTTAAGAAAACAAGTGACAAAAATGTATTTGTATTTTAGAAATATCTTTCTAGAAATTGCATAGAATGGATCAGGGGAAGGGGAGAAGAGAAGTGTTTTTGGAGGAAGGATAATTAGGCAGAATGAATATTTTGCAGTAGCTTGCTCTCTCTATCTCTATCTCTATCTCTATCTCTATCTCTATCTCTATCTCTATCTCTCTCTGTCTCTTTCTCTCTCTCTCTTTTTGTGGGACCAGGGTTTGAACTCACAACCTTGTACTTGCCAGGCAGGCACTTGTGTAGTTCAAGTGAGAAATAATGAAGCCTGAATTTAGGGTTGTAGAGAAGGAGATGGTAGGTAGGAAGGGTAACACTGGTCAGACTTGGTGACTTTGTGGCATAATGACAAAGGATTTTGCTGAAGATTCTGTCACTAATTGGAGAATTATCATATGTGGAAAGAAATCTTTTCTGCCCAGGATTATAATATGAGTAAACTGGCAGCCTGGGGCTTGAAGCATCAGTGCCAACACCGATAGTCGGCTTACTGTCAGTATTCTTTGTTTACTAGCTAGATATGGTTGCTGTCTGGATTCATTTAGTTGAGTGTTTCCCTTTCCCCTCCCATGCTTCTGTGTCAGAGACACCTGAATAAGGATATATGCCACAAAATGCCACAAATCTACTCTTCCCCTTTGTACATTAGCTAGCTTCCTGTACCTCAGTGCTCCATACCTGCTATTATGTTTAAATATGGAGAATCCTATAGAAAAATATCCTCTTCTTTGAGGTCCTTTATTCTCATTCATTGAGTTTGTTTGTTTATTTATTTACTTTGGTGGCAACGGGGATCGAACACAGGATCTTGTGCTTGCTAGGCAAGCACTTATTCCACTGAGCTATCTCTCTGGCCTTATTTTCATTCGTTGAGTTGAGTTGAAGATTCTTTTTTTTTTTTTTTTTTTTCATTTATGTATTTGGTACTATGCAGCTGAAACTCACAGTGATCCTCCTGTTTTCAGCCTCCCCTGCTCAGGGATTACAGGTGTGCGCCACCATCCCTGGACTCTGATGCTGGCTCAGCATGCCCCAGGGGCAGGACCAGCGTGGCATGCAGGACCAGGGATAGAACCCTGGTCCCTGCACTTGCCAAAGCAGATACATAGTCTGCTGAACTATCTTGCTGGCCTGAGACTCAGATTCCTTTTTTGCTGTTGTTTTGTTTTTAATATATTTAGTACAGGGTCTGCAGGATCTCACAGAGTAACTCGTAGTGATCCTTCTGTTTTTAATCTCCCAAGCACTGTGATTACAGGCTCATGCCACCACACCCAGTCTCATTTGCCATCTCAGTGCACCCTGGGGATAGGGCCAGCATGGCAGCAGGGAGATTCAGATTCTTTTAGGCACACATAGCCAAAACCTGGAAATAGGGGCTTAAATCAAGAGAATACTTCAGATCTGGGTTTGCCTTCAGACTCATCTCAGGAGTCACAAAGAACTAAAGAGGATATTTGATTGATAGTACACTGTTTGATTTCCTTTTTGGTATAAGATGCTATGTTCTCCATGGATTTTCAAATTTTGGGTTTCCCAGAGAGAATCCTCAGCATATGGCATCTTGGCTTCCCGTGGTATTAAGGCAAAGCTAATGCAATTGGTAGATTGGCCTGGGGAATATATAGACAGATACTTATGCAGGGCTCCCATTTATCCTAAATCTAGAAGCTGTGACTTTCTACCAAGGTTACATGAGATAACAGTAAATGTGTAGATTGCTTTGATGAAGAATTTTTAATCTTTAAGTTCTGAAATGGATGTAGCCCCATAGCTGTTGGAGGTGCAGGCTAAAAACTTAACTGTTTAGCTGAACAGTCCTAAGGAGTTGGTTTTTTGGCTTTTTATACTCAAGTTTTTGCTAATCAAAAATGGTACTTGACCTGATTGTAGGACTGAGATTTGTCAGCAGTTTTTGATTCCTTAGGCCTCCCTTACAGCTTGTCGGATCTAATTTAGGCTTTGTGGCAGCTGTTTCTTAGCACATTAGTAAAGTCTGCACATCTTTGCCAGGTTCATCTTCCCTTAGGGTGGCACATCCCTAAGGGAAGGAGGAACATCATCTCCTATTGCTTATTATTCTGTGTGTATATAGTCTTTGAGTTTAGGGAGGGGTAATTCTATAGAAAGGAAAGAAAACTTTCCTCAGAATAAACCATTTTCTTTACATACAAAATCGATCCCAGCTACGTAACTACATGTCTCTCTTTATTAGATTGCTTCTGGCTTTCTTTAATGGTAAAGAAGGAAAATAGTTACGAGCTGACTTGGTCTCCCTCACCCTTTGCACCATGTGTGTGATTGTTAACATGGGAAGATAGATAGGCAGCTGCTGTTCCTGAGCCTGTCAGTCTCTAGCAGTGACAAGAAGGCAGGCTGGGTGGGAGTAGGAAGATTCTTTGCTTCCAGACTGGTTGTATCTAGTCTCAAGAAGACTTAGATTGGTTATAAGAGGGGAGATTGTGTTTGGTGTGGTCCTCCTCCAGTATCCCTGTGACACTGCTCAGTTGCTCAGTAGCTGAAGTGTAATTCTGTGTGCCAGGTGGTCTTCTGACTAACCCACCCGTTCAGCCCCCTTTAGAGTTCCTGCAGTGTTGTGTGAGTGTCAGTGTCTCATGTTGAATTTCCATCTTGACTCATCTGTCTCTAGGCGAAGATCCCTGCAAAGATTTAAATTGGGAACCAGACCTTGAGAGTGTCTGTTCAGAGCATTTCACAGCTTCTGGATAAATGCCTTTTCCTTTTTAACCCAATCTGTTTTTTCTAGCCCTACCCCACTAGCTGCTGAGCAGCCCTGCTTTGAGGATGCTTCTGCATTGGGGTAGGTGCTATACTGTTTCTTACTCAAGAAAACACTCCATCCTCTTAGCCTGCCTAGGATTCCCAAGGGCCAGATCCACTGTGACAAAGGGGGGTATGTTGTTGTTCCCATGGTTCAGGAAACAGTAATGGCTTACTTGATCCCAGATGCCTAGGTCATTGAGGAAGTGATATGATGTCTCTTATCCTGTAGGCCCTGTAGGATGGTGGCAGAAGGAGCTCTGCTTTCTTTATCAGAGCTTACCCTGACTGCTGTTTACCTATTTTCCTATTTATTCTCCTTTTTGCTTTTGCTAAAACTTGGGAAGGATATAAAGTACAGAGGTATTTTGTGGTCAGATCTATAAGAGCTCTCTTAGGCAGTTTGAAGACTATTATTATTATTATTGTTATTGTTATTGTTATTAATTTATTATCATTATTTTAATTTTTTGCAGTAAACTGGGGACTGAACTCAGGACCATGCACTTGCCATGCAGGCACTTACGCTGCTGAGCTATTTCCCCAGCCCTATTGTTACTATTATTATATTAACTTTCTGCGAAGCTTTATTCCAAATGGCCTGAGTCCTTCTTGGTAGCTGCCTTCCTCGTGATGGCCAGCATGTTGCTCACCTCCTCATACTTCCTCTTGGTGGGGATTTGCATCCCCACCCTTTTCTTGATGAACTTTGTCCTTAGAGACCTTGAGCAGCTCCTTGGCACACTACTCTAGTGTGCGAAGCCACATACCTCCCGGATCATGTCCAAAAAACTTCGTGTGTTTGGTAAAGCATCCATGATGGGTCCACATTGGCAGCCGTGCCTGGGTTTGCTCACATTCTTAGTCACCTTGTGGCTGTTATTGAGGCCCATGGCCATGGAATAGCATAGGGCCATGGCTACTATTCTTCAGTGGTTGCTGTGGCAGAAGCAGAAGACTGTTTAAAGACTTACTTCGGGTAGCACGTTTGTTGTGCTTCATCTTCTAAATACACTGCCTCAGTCTTTGCTTTTGTGGAAAACTCAAAATGCTTAGAAGATGGGCTGAATGCCCTTGTTTGGCAGATGGACAAGGCCAGGTTCGTATTGGCCTTCATTATGCTATCTCAGGCCTCAGCCAGGCCCTGAGCTGGCAGTGGATGAGGAAGAAGTAATTGTTCTAGGCAATGTGTTGGCTCTGGACATCTTGTCCAATCTTGAATGTGGTCTTCTTTTTAATATGGGATGCCTAGGTCCAAACCTAGTGACCAGAGCCCCTGATCTGTGTTCTTTATGAGTGACTGCAGACTTGGGACTGGGGGAGGGATTCTGTTTTAATCAGTCTTTCTATTTTTCTTGGTTTAAACTCTTTACCTCTTCTTCCTGGCTCAAGTCAGGGAAACTCCACAGTAAATAGGCTGTGACTTCCACTGAAATTTGACAGCTTTCAAGTTATTTTTTTCCCCTGTATTTAGATGTGGTTCTAGTTGTGCTGTCAGCCCTTATCTCTTCTGTCATCCAGCCAGCTCCAACTGGGTTAGGAGGTATTTGCTCTGCCGCAAGTGTTGGCTGCATAATGAGGTGGATGCTTAAGAAATGGTTGTTTAGCATCTCCTAGAGTTTAAATTTTCTTCTTTGGTTGAGGGAGAAGCAGTGTTATTGGAAGAAGCCAGTAAGGAGGCAAATGTTGGCTGTGGAATCAGCTCTTTCTCTTCAGAATCTTGAATAAGCCAAAGAAATCATTGTTAATTTAAAAGTTTGTTTTATCTACTACTGTATATGGGACACTCTGTTCTGCAGTAACAGATCTTAAATGGCCTTTATAGCCTGACTACTTTATTCCTGTGCTAAAGGGGCTAGGTTCTATGATAGATTGCTATAAGGAATATTACAAGGCAACAAAACTTGTAAGATTTGAAGAGGTTGGCTTGGGCATCCTAGGTGAATCAAGTTGCCTACCCCACTGTTGGCCAAAGGAGGAAGTCAGCTCAAAACTAGTTTCCCTGGATTGTTGCTGGATGTTCACAGCTCTAAAGTGAGGACTCTTTTTTTTTTTTTTTTTTTGTCTTTTTGAGATAAGGTCTTGCTATTCAATTCAGGCTGGCCTTGCGCTCATTTTTGTAGCCCAGGCTGATCTCACACTGATCCTTCTGCTTAGTCTCCCAAGTGCTGGGATTACAGGTGTATGCTACCACACTAGATCAGAAAGCAGTGCTTCCTCCTCCTCTTCCTCCTCTTCCTCTTTTTCTTCTTCCTTCTTTTCCTCCTTATCTTCCCCCCTTTTCCTCTTCTTATTCTTCCTTCTTCTTCTTGTTTTTTTTTTTTTTTTTTTGTTTCCGTTTTTTGTTTTGTTTTTTCCTGAGCAGCGGTGGCAGAATAGAAAGGGTTTATCATGTTTCATGTGCTTGGCATTTTATGATCCATTATGCTTAGCCATTAGGTTGCAGTGAAAGACTTGAGTGTTTTTTGAAAACAGATGTTCAGTTTCCCAGTGAATCCTAATTAGGATTGTTGAATTGTCAGGAATTTGGGCCATATGAGAACCACATGGCTAGCAAAGCCTCCAGTAAAATATGGCTGCCATTGGCAAAGATTGGGAAATTAGGATCATGAAACCTTTAGGCCCTAAGCCTTAGACAGTATTTGGACAATATAGTATCACTTTCAATTACTCAGTTCCAAATTTTGAGTTCTAAAGCAATCTTTGGTCCCTACGTCTACAGTTGAGGGTCCATATCTGCTCACCCAGCTTCCCACCCTTCCTAGTCAATGCTTTGGCATAAACTCAAGGAATTCTTATTGTCTTACAATAGCTGTTCAAAAAGGACCAGATTAGATTAGATGTGTACCCTATAAACATAGCACCATTTGATGTGAACAGTATTTGGGCACTTTATCTGTCTTCATTTTCTCCAAAGGTCGACAGCAGATTATATAAGTACTTAGAAAACCAAGCAAAAACCTACAGCTTGTTTCAGTAGAAGGGAAGATTCAGTTTATATTATGCTCCAGCAATTTCTTATATTCTGATTTCCTTCTGAGATTGGGAGCTCTACAAGTATAGGACTCTGTCTTACATCTTTCTATGTTGTATAGCTCAGATATGACAGAGGTGGGTAGGCAGGGGAAGAAAGAAGGAAGGAAGGAAATGGAGGAGGGGAGAGAGTAGGAGCTATATTTAGCGAAAGGGAGAGACGCTCAGCAAGGGTGTGTGAGTGAGCTTGCTGGCAAGGGTTGTGTGTGCGTGAGTGTGCTGGGAAGGGGGTGTGTGCACTGGCAGCGTGTGAGGAGGGCTGGTGCCCTATGGGAGGTTGCAGGCAGGAAGCAGCTGGAGAGGAGGAGGAGCAGCAGCAGGAGCAGGAGCTGCCCTGCTTTCGTCTTAATCTCAAAGCACGGAATTGATTTAGAATTCCACATCCAGTTGAAGTTTGGCTGCTATTACCTTCTGCAGGCTGTTTGTCAGAATACCCTCTCAGTAGAGAGGTGTGGACCAGATTGGATTCCTAGATTTGCAGCCTGCAAGACACCCACCCTGCCTTTGCTGAGGGGATTTCTCTGCTGGGCATTGTTCCTATCATCAACTTTGTGCTGTGGAGCCAGCCAGCTGGGTGCAACTGAGAATAATAGCTCTTTGGCTCTGTCGGTTGGGCGAGCGGCAGCACTGTGGCTCAGAAAGTTCATCCTTTGGCTTCTCTGTCAAACCAAGGAGTACTTCTAAATGGATTTCCTCTTACAGACAGTACTTGTGTTCTAAAACTTGAATGCACGGTTTTAATTGTTGTGCTTTGTTTGTTCTTTTCAAATCCTTAACCCTTATTTTGGTTGCAGCAATAAGGTAAGTGGTATTGAATGTATGATTGACTCTGAATGACAAGCAGGGATAAAAGCAAAGTGCTTGTGGGTAGAATATGGAGCAGCTACATTAATTACATAACTGCTTGAGCCATCTAGCTGGTTGGGGGTCATTATAATGAGTGAAAAATAGTATACTCAGCACTGGGGTAGAATCTTCCCATGCACGTGCCTGTGTGCTAATAGCCTGGCCATCTATTCCTCTTGCTATCTGCTGTACATATACAAATAACCCATCTACCCCTCCACATGTATATACTTGTGTACAAATATCTGTTTCTCCTTCTTGATGTGTCTATGGTGTCTATGTGTGTTTATAAATTACCTGTCCACTCCTCTCCTCTGTATACAATTACATATAGACAACTTATTTATGAATACACGTTAGTCATCTCCCCTCCACGTACGTTCATAATAAAGATCATTTGTCTTTTCCTGTGCTTATGCATGTACTCAGGTAACCTTTTTGTTCTCATGTACATAGAGAAAACCTTTCCATCCTTTCTCTGTGTATATGAGAGGGGTGCTGTAATGTCCTGTCTAATCAGTTTATCCCTCTCCTGTGCATATGCCATGTAAACAAAAAAATCATCTTGAGTTTTCTCTGCCTTGAATATGTACACACATGCATATAGATAATTTGTCTGTTTAGTGCATGTATAGTGAAAGAGTACTAACTTTGTAAATAGAAGACCACTTTTAAATCCTGGGTTTCCTCAGTGGGCTTATGTCAATTAGTCATTTTTTTCTTATCTGTGAAAGGAGAATAATTCCTTCCTCTTTTCTCACAGGGTTGTTGTGATGTTAGAATGAGAATCATGCAAACTAAAAACTCTAAAAGCAAACAGTCTTTTACTGTTTTTGTATCTTAACCCAGCTGCACTAAGATTATGCTCTTGTCTGTGCGAGGTCTTCAATCCTTGCATGTGAAGGGGTAGCCTCTATTGAACTAACCAGGTTTATCCTGTAGTTTTGGCCAGAGTATTGGGAAGAAACTAGCTATGCAGAGCCATAGAATGTTAAGAAAGGGCTGGGTTGAGAGGGAGAGGAGATCTTATCCTCTGTATGTTGGGGACTTGATAGTGCTTTATAGCCTTAAGGAGTATTGATTCTATCATGAAATGGAAATGTGCTCCTTCCAGCCAGGATCAAAGTGAGCAGATAAAAAGATGAGTGAAAGAAGCAGAGCACTCTGCTGCCACAGAGATGACAGCCTGCTCTTTATAGTGAGCATCTACTTCCAGGTTCTAAAGGATCTCCATAGTGTCCTCTGCTCCTGACTTACCTATCTTTATTATCCAGGGTGTTAACCACTCGTAAGATTAAGCTATGTTGGGTACTTGAGGTGCAGTTAAGTCTACTTTAAGATATGCTGTAAATATAGGATATGTATGAGATTTCAAGGATTTAATATTTGGAAAGAATTCAAATATATTAATTTTTATGTTAGTACATGTTTAAATAATATATTGGGTATTGGGCTAAATAAAACATACTAAGATTACTATCATGTGATTATTTTTACTTTATGTTGCTACCAAGAAATTTAAAATTACATTTTTAGCTCACTGTATGCAGACACTGCTACTGTGAGGCAAGTTTTCCTACTGGGAAAGTGGAAGCCCCATCACAGCAGCCCTCTGGGTGAAAGAGACTGTGGCAGGGACTCTGCATACTCTCTGCATACTCTCCCCCATGTGGGAGAGACAAATACTAGCTAATCGACAGTCCGGCAGTTTGGTCCTGAGTGAATTCCCTAAAAATCCTAAGTATTATTACAGAGAGATTTCCAACTCAGTTTTACATGAAGAAGGTTTATAAATGACCAATATAGAAGGAAACCTGGAACTTGATGGTATCATGTTGTCATGGAAATAAAAGTAGATCAGAAATCAAATCCTGTATTCTAATTCAACTCAGGTATTAACTCCTTTATTCTTTCCATGTCACTGAGTTTTCACAGTGCCCTAACCCCTGTGCTAGGCACTGGAAATTAAAAAATTAATATTAAATCTAGCTTCCTATAAAATGGAATTCACTTTCACTGTGGGCTCTCGAGCAGGCGCCTCCCAGATCCAGATAGCAACACCAATGAGTGTTTCTCTTCTGCATTCCCTAAAGACTCTCAGATTCAAAATTTGAAAGACATTGTGGGGCTAGGGAGATAGCTGAGTGCCTGTCTGGCAAGTACAGGGACCCAAGTTCAGTCCCCAGTACTGCATACTGTGCCAGGAACCCCAGGCATGCTGAACCCAAGGGTGGTGGCATATGCCTGTCATCCCAGCACTGGGAAGGCTAAAAGAAGAGGATAACTATGAGTCTGAGCTGCATAGCGAGACCCTATATTAAATAAATAAATACTTATTTATTTATTTATTTACTTACTTACTTACTTAGCAGAATCAGGGGTTGAACTCAGGCCCTTGCACTTGCTAGGCAAGCGCTTATTCTACTGAACTATCTCCCCAGCCCACTGAGCTATCTCCCAAGGTAGAGTGTAGAGGAATGGCAAGTCCAAGAGCTGCATTACTGGGATCCGGCTAAGTTCACAATCTAGAGTATTCCCTCTTCCCTTTGGCTAATGTTGATCTTTGTACCTTGTATCCTGATCACTCTCTTCTGATGAGATAATCTGTGGATATTGATCCTTCCCCAAAGATGAACATCCTAAGAGAACCCCTACCTGCTGTAGTGCTACCATTCCTCGTACTACCTTTGGAATATAGCATTATTGATAATGGGCCTGGAAATGATCTGTCCTTAAGGGGAAGACTCAGAGCTCTTGGCTTATTGCCTGCTAGGATTGTTTCACACAAATTCAGAATCTGTTTGATTTATGAACATGGAATTTTGGGCTGTTCCCAAAGGTCCCCTGGTGGTTTCCTCTAAGCCAAGATTTGGGTCAGAGGCAATTTTTGCAAGGAGCAGTCACATTCCTACTCATGTTTATTTGACAAATCAAAGAGAGGAGTAAATGAATTAGCCATTTCAGAAAACTGTGAGGGTGTTTTTGTTTGTTTTATTCTTGATTTGGTTTTCGAGGTCTGGTACTAATGAATGTGATTTGAGAGATCTACCCTCTGCTTTAGTGTTTAGCCTTCTGGCATTTAGCTTTAATCCTTTTGATGAACTCATTTTATTTTAATGTGTTCTCTTTGCAAATGCAGATATTTCTTGAAAGGACCACCTTATTTTTTCCATCATCAGGTATTCTAGCAAAGAGCATAGAAACAGATGATCATTTCTGATTATATGCATGGGATTTGGAAATTTGACCAGTGAATAGGCCAACGAGATAAGGTGGAGCATTGATGAACATTAGAGGACTAGATTTGAGTTGAGGAGACCTCAAAGCCTTTTTATCCTATCCAGTTCAAGGATTAGTTCTCTGGCCTTACCTGCCCTGAATTTGAATCTTATCACCTCCCATTCCTCACCTGTGGAACTAAATGCTTCAACTTTTTATTACAACTTTGATAATAACATGTATTATATCATGTTGTGATTGTATGTAGGTCTCTCTCTCTGACTCCAGGCCTTAATATATTAAGAAAGCAACCCTCCCTTTCTCTCCCTTCCTCTCCCCTTGTTCTCCCCCTCCCTTTCCCTCCCTACCTGTTCTTCTCCTTCTTACTATCCCCCCCTTTCCCTCTCTCTCCTCCCTCTCCTCCCTCTCTCCCTTTCGTTCCCTCCCCTTTCCCTTCCCTCATCCCTTGCTTTGTAGGATAAAACAGCAGTAATTCAAAGGATGATACTCCATTGGTAGTATTTCAGACCCAGCTGCAAACCATTAGAAGGGACTGGAAGTTTGACATGGAGTAGAAGTCATAGCTCATTCAAATACCATTTAAATGATTGGGCAGTTGGGTTAGATACTGATTTCTGTGTTTCTTTGACCTAGGGATTTGCCATGTCAGCAAGAAGAAGAATGCTAGAGTGTTTTACAGTGTACTAAAGATCAGTTTCTCATTTTAGCTTTGTGATGATCTTCCTGTGACAACTTGCTCCTACACACACACACACATACACACACACACACACACATACACACACACACTTTACAGATGAGGAAACTAATGTACAGAGGCCAAGAGCTTAATCCAAGAGCACTGGTAAAGTAAGATCTGAGCTTCTGTCTACCAGTTCTAAGCCTAGTAGTGTGTAGTGCTTGCTCGAAGCTTCATGTGGTCATACATAGACCCCTGTCTTTGTTTTTAGTAAGTAATCGTTCTCTTTTGACAGACAAACTTTAAAGGATAACTGATATGTCTGCTCCCAGTAAAGCCAGAAAGTTAGGGCTAGTACCACATGCTGTGACCAAAGCAGGAACATCCAGTCCTTGCATGGCTTAGGGATGGGGAGAGAAAAGAGCACTTTTAGAAATAAAGATTTTGTACATGTGGGAGGAGTGAAGAAAAAATTTGAATTATTTTCAAAACTAGGGGTTTCTCTAACTAAATAGCTGGGTACCAGGCCCAAGACCCAGGAAGAGAATACCCTTGAAAACTAGGCTTAGTGGCTGGATTAGCAGTGTGACTGGTCCTGGCTCCTTAAGTCCTTGACATCAGCAGCAGTGGGTAACTTGGGTCTCTTCACTGCCTCACAGGATAGGAGACATTTTTAAATAAGAAATTCCTTAGTAAAATAGAATTCTTACAGGAGCTAGATTAAAGAGTGGAAGATACTCAAAGGGAATTGATCTAGTTTCTGCCTCTTGGTTCTTGACCTAGTTATTTTTAATAAAATGAGTCAGCTTCACCTTGATCCAAGTCCTGTGACTGGTCCTTCTGGTTCTTCCTAGTCGAGGGAAACACGGTGCTTTTAAATTTCGGTCCTTCAATCAGGCTGGCCTTGAACTCACTGGTTTGCTCAGACTGGCCAGAAACTGATGGTGAGGCACCAGCCTTAGCTCCCAAGTGCTGAAATTACAGGAGTGTGCCACCATGCCCAGTCCTGATGGTTTTTGTCTGAGTAAATTTATTTGCAGTACACAAATATAGTGTAAAGTGGTATTTAATTTCATCTGTAGGTGAAAGAACTCAAGATGAGGATGGAGAAATTAAGTGACAGTCTGGGTTAAATCCTAGTATTATAGTTTTCATTCCCTCATTCCTTTCCAAAAACTTAACTGGCAGAAAAATTGCCTGGCTGTCTAAAGAGTCTAAGAGTACAATAAAAGAAGGCGCATCTTAGTTACCTACTGGTGAATTAATTGGTGCAACTATTTAGAGGTAAAGTTTCTAAGTTCTTAGGAGGAAGGTAGAGGAAGAACATTCAAGGATTTAAGCTTTAGATAAGAATGGGCAGGCTCTCATGGTGGAAGGCTGAAGCAAGAGGATTGCCATGAATTCAAAGCCATCCTGAGGTATACAGTGAGACCCTGTCTAAAAAAAACAAAAAAGAATATTCAGGTCCTTAGACTATAGCTATAGATGAAGACTTTTCCTGAAAATGAATTGCCATAAGACCTTTTAGCTTGTGTTTTTTAAGGCAATTTTAACCCCTTTGGGATTAATTTAAATCCTGGGCAAATAAAAAGAAGCAAGAATTTAAAAGATTTGCAAATCTAGATTAAATCTAGAAAACATGGGGAAACTGTCTCTGGTCAGAGAACAAAAGGTAACCTGTCTGGTCCCCCCCCCTCCCCCCCCAAGTAACTCTTAACGGAGTAGCGCAGCAGCACCAGAGTCTTGTAGTCCCATGGATCCCTAGGGCTCTGCTTATCCCTTTGTA
>PVKN010024576.1:0-14226 GCA_004027915.1 Capromys pilorides
TCTCTCTGTGCCTGGATTACTGCATGTGACCTAACGCCCCACCCTCACTCCACCCTCCGTTCTGCCCATTCCTCTTTGTGGCCGAATAGTACTCCATTGCACAGAAAGGTTGCATTCTCTCTGCCCGTCTGCTGGTGGGCACCAACTGACTCCACATCTTAGAGTCCCTGCTGTGTGAGGAGTGCAGTGCGCGTGGGTGGGCGGAGCTCTACATGGAGGCCTTTGTCTCCACACACGGGCTCCACCCATTAGCCTTCCTCCTCAGTTGCTGCAGCCAGCTGGTACCTGCTGAGGCAGAGGCACTGCAGGGAAGGCATGGAGAGCCCAGCAGCCCAAGCACCATCTCTGCTTCCACTCCAGAGGGCGGGCCCAAGGCAGCCCGAGCAGGCACTGGTCTGCGTCCCCTGCCACCCTCTTCACCTGTTCAACTTCTTTCACCACGCTGCTACCACCTCAGATCGTCCGTGTGGGGGGAAGTTTCTGAAGAGAAACACAGTCTCATACTACATGGAGTGAGGCCAAGGGGCAGACCTCCAGGGCTGACCCCTGCTTGTCCCAGGGAGAGGTATATACCTGCCACCTGCAGTCTGCCCAGGGGACCCCAGGTCACAGGAAACAAGCCAGATGCAGAAAGACAGAGACTGCCTGCCCTCTGTCCTTGCACGGAGTTGCGGTGCTGAGCCCGGGGTAGCGAGCAGCTTGGAGCTGGACAGGGCTGAGCAAGGTGCCGGGAGACACAAAATGCATACAACTGTGTCTATAAACATCAGAAGTAAAAATGAAGCTAAGCTACAGAGATGGAAACGATGGCGATCCAAGCACGGCTCATGCTAGGGGATTCAGTGCTAACATCTGCTCATTCCTTTGCCCCCAAATTTCCAGTTGTGCCATGGCCAAGCAGGGAGTCCCAGGTATATTTTGCCTTGATAACCACCAGCCTCTGTTCTGTGACTGTCATGTCAGGAAGGCAGGTGAAGCCGAGTGTGGTGGCACACGCCTGTAATCCCAGCACTTGGGAGACTGAGGCAGGAGGATCAGTGCGAGTTCAAGACCAGCCTGGGCTACAAAAGTGAGCTCAAGGCCAGCCTGAGCTGCATAGCAAGACTCTGTCTCAAAGACAAAAAAAAAAAGAAGGCAGCGGCAGGTGAGGGCTGGGAAGATAACTCAGTGGTCTAAGTGCCTGCCTGGCAAGCATGAGACCCATGTTCGATCCCCGGTACTGGATGCCTTGCTGGTCCATGAACCCCAGGTGCACTGCACTGGCACCAAAACCGGGCCTGTAATTCCAGCACTGGAGAGGCTGAGACAGAAGGATGACTGCAAGTCAGAATTGTGAAGCGAGACCCTGCATCCTTTTTTAAAAAGGCAGGTGACACACGCTGGGGTGAGGCATTCAGAGGCTTCCCCGCCAGAGACCTGATAATCACGAACTGAACACGTATGTTGCCCTCTGATGCATAAAAGTGCTCTGAAAGTTGCACCATGACAGACAGTGACCTCTGCCCTCACACATCACCTTGGAGCGATCTCTCTGACTTCTTCTCAGAAAGTGTGAGGACCAAGCACTGAAAGGGAAATGCCACGCTCATTCTCCGTGGCCTCCTGGGGCAGGGTGACAAAGTCTTTCTTCCTCTAACCCCGGGCTTTGTGTTCATTGTTTACACACCTAGGACCATCTCTGCTGAGACTCACCATCAAGCCGTGAACTTCAACATCTTTGAGGGCATGGTGTGCCACGGGGTGCCGCTGGTGACAATTTCAAGGGGCAAAGTGGTATACGAGGCTGGTGCACTCAGTGTCATGCCGGGACATGGGAAGTTTATTCCACGCAAACCATTTGCTGAATACGTCTACAAGCGGATCCAGCAGCGAGACCAGGTAAGTTGGTGACAGCGGTGGTTGGCAACTGGACAGCCACCCGCCCTCATCTCGTCTCCACCAGCACGCTGCTGGGGGGAGCGATTTCCAGCAAATAGTGGCTTACTGGTACTTCCTGAGCGACCGTGTTTCCTGCCGCACACTGATGAGCCTATTCAATTGCTTCCTGGTTCAAATTCATGGTCAACTGGGTTCCCCGGGGCCCCCAAGAGACACCCAGATGATAAAGGTGCTGGATCCTATACAGAAACCCTGGAGAGGCAAGGGCGAGGGAAGCAGGGGAGACCGGAAGAGCTCAGGAGTATCAGTCCAGTGTGACTCCAGGAAGGAAAGGAGAAAGCGTGGAGAAGGACCATAGACCTAGGCAGGCTGGGGTGGGGGCATTGAGCCAGACCTTCTGTGAATCTTGCCCAAGCCTCCAGTCAGCCGGCCACAGGTGGCGCCCAGTCATTGGCTGGATCAACTGTGGGAGGCGTGGCCTGTGTGCTACCCTTGGGTTCAGAGCTGAGTCTTGGTCCCTTAAAGACTGGAGTGCCCTTGGGGAAGGGCTGCCAGACGCGTCCTGTGACCACTGGCCAGGGGTGGAGAAAGTCAGTAGATGAAAATGCAGATGCTCCTTTGGCTTCCATTCATGTCTGGGGGCAAAGAGCACGTTCTCAGCCCTCCTTGGGCTCAGTTTCCTCATCTGGATAATGGCAGCATTTTCTCCTAACACATCATGAGACGTAGGCAAGACTGATGACGGACGGCCCAGTAGCAAACCAGTATCAGCCCTGCCTCTGCTTCCCATTTCCACCACTGCATTGGTAACAGCCTCTCGCTGATTTCTCTTGTAATGGTTTGTGCATCTTGTTTTGCTACGGATTATCAAAATCCATTACATAAAATTTCTCCCCTTTCTAATGCTTCCAAAAGCTTTGGTTGAATAAACAAGCGCTCTTGAATGCTTTCAATGTAATGCTACAATCTGTTATACAATGTACACCTATCGACACTGATGGCATTGGAGGTTACAGCTCGTTTTCCTGTGGGGCTCATTCATAAATATAGACAAAGTAGGTGACAAGTGGGTGGAGCCTATAAAGATTCTGGGAGTTTCTGAACACCTGCATTGTAAATGGCAGCAGTTCTGACCTGTAATGAGTACTTCCTGAATGCAAGGCTTCTTGCCAAGGGCCCTGTCACAGCAACCCCTGCATGGGAAGGAGGTGCTACCGCCCTCATTTTAGAGATTAGGACACCGAAGCTTCAAGAAATTAATGAATTTGTTTGTGTCGCATACCTAGGATATGGCAACACAGAGCATAGCCCTGGTGGCCTGGCTTCCAAAGTGCATACCTATGCAATCAGCTCTACAGTAATCTATAAAGACCGAGTTAAATGAGGTACTAGAGCTAAATCATTAAGCCTTAGTTTTGGAAAGAAGACTTTCAAATTTAATCTGAATGGAGGTGTTGATGACAGCGGTCTCATCTGTAGACCAGGGAATTAGTAGAAAGAATGGTTCTGGGGAATCCTAAGGAGACAGCATCCGTACCATTGGGTGGAAGATAACGTTGAAGAGATGGAGAATGCCTCGTGATGATCAGTTCCAGCCTTCTGCCAGCAGGGGCGCTAGACTAACTGGGAACATGGGCTGTGTTTAAATGGCTGTCTTGGCCGGGTGTCATCTTCTCATAGGAAAATATTTCCAGCCTCCAAGATCACTCTCCAACTGCTCTCATCAGTTTTCTGCTTCAGACTGTTTTATGTTTTCCTGTCAGAGTTAATGTCAACTGTATTTTTATGTGTTGACTATCAATGTTTGAATTATTTTAGTTTTGTAATGTTTTCCTCCGATAAATCCTAGATATTTTAGTGCCTTTAAGAAACAATAAATAATAATTATCACTTAGAGAATGTTCTGAGCACTTACTGCCTTCCCACTGGGCCCTGCATTATGCAGTTTATGGTCACTTGGGCAGGTCAGAACAGATGGCGGCTAGCATCATGAAGTAGAGCACACAGCCATATGGTCACTACTGTGATTCTTATTTTATGGACTAGAAGGCTAGGTCTCAAAATCAATTCATTTCCTTGGGCTGCAAAGTAAGTATAAAGGCTAGGACTTGTGACAGATCTTTCTGATTCCTGCTGTACTATGAGCCCTCTGTAAAAACTAGACAAAAAAAAAATGGCCATGAAAGTCAAACTATTGCTTTGAAAATGTTGTCAAATAAAAAGGGCAAAATGAAATGAAGTTTAGGAATTGTCTGGGGGTATTTTAGAATCCTCCTATCTACTGAGTTAGACAAAAATGCCTTATAAAACAAAAATATCATAGCACGAGTATGAGATTTGAGTTCACAGTCTTTTCTTTGACTTCCATCTGGATTACTCAGATTTCTTAGTCTGCAGGTACAGCTTAGTAGTAAAGTATCTGCTTAGCATGCTCACGCCTTGGCCTCAGACCCACCTATCAGATGAATAAGTTCCATTTTCTACCTGCGACAGGTAAAAGGGGCCATATTTTGCTCCCTTCTTATCCTGCCCAAGGAAATGCAGCCCTTCCCATTCCAACGCCAGAAGCACAGGGTTAGCACCGCATCAGCACGAGCAGCGCCAGACCTCAGCAGTCTCCCGGCCAGAGTCTCAGGCCCATGAGGATGGCGCCTGACCCTTCCTTGGGCATGGCAAGCACGTGAAAGGGTACTGAGCCAGAAATGAGGGAACATGGGCAGCCACTTCAGAGGAACACATATGAAAGTTACGAAAGTGTACCCAGAAGGTGTCTGCCCCCGCCTCAAGCAGTGGGGTTATCTGGGAGAGTGGTTCTTATCCAGGACCTTATTTGTAAATCTAACAGCATCCCACCATGTGGTCATCACTTACTGGATGTTAAGAGGCATTTCAAAAGAAGCAAGAGATATTCTTATCCAATTTGATAGCCTGGGGCATTGTTATTTATTATAAAACTTAGCTAGTGGATCTTTAAGGGAAAAAAACTTTAAATCAGAAGATGACATATTGGGTCTTATTTGATAAATATTAAACGATAAAACATTTTAACCTTTTAAAGAAGAGTGTTAATGGAAAATAATGAGACATAGTAGGGAAGAAAAAAAGAAACAAAAACTTCAATACTTCAGGAGATTCCTAAAAGAACAAAATTACACACTCTTAATTCTTTATCCAATATTGTGTAGCACCTTGCATCCAGGTAGGCTGCATTTCGGGCAGCCTGGATGATTATGGTAAGGATTTCCTCCAAAATTCCAAAGGATGGACTTTCTTTAAGTTATTCTTGAAGTCATCTCTTTTTCTCTTTTTTCAACAATAAGCAATTCCAATGTTTTCTGGAAAATACCAGTCGCATTGCAGCTTATGGAAAACAGGAAGAGGCTGTAGGAGCGGCGGTGCACGGTCTCAGGGCACCGCTGCCAGAGCCTGGACGGGGCTGCGTCCTGGCAGTGATAAGCATACTTCATCTCACAGATAAAATCGAGTGGCCGGCGGCACGGCCCTTGAAATGGGCTCTTTCTATTTCTGAAATAGCCATTTGTCAGTGTCCTTCTCAAGGTGGAGGCCCAGAGAAAGTAATTTAAGACATGTCAGTGGCTGCCACTGCGCTAATTTCCCCAGATTGATTGCCAATCATACTAAAAGGCAAAGCACATGCCGGGCTGGCTCACTGGGGCTCACTGGGGACCCAGGTCTGCTCAGCAGTGCAGCAGCATCTGGTCGCTTGCAGTCAGGCCGGGTGGGAGTATTTACACCACAGAAGCGTAGGTCAGTGCTGTAGGCCAGGACTTTGGGGTGGAGAGAAACAGCAGAGTAGCCTGGTTGTCCCTCTCCCTGAGTCCTGCTGGACAGGGGGCCCTTTCTGAGTACAGGTTGAATATCCTTAACTTGAACCTGAGTTGGTATGAGAGCTGAAAGGATGCTTGTGCATTTGGGCCAGACGGTGAGACTCAGAATGATTAACTAGCAAAATGCACACACATACCCTGCAGTCGGACGTCTCCAGGTCCAAATACTTCTCATCTCAAACATTTTGAGAGAGGGATACTCACCCTCATTGTAAAACTATATGTTGGAGCTGAATGGAGCGATGAGAAGACCTGATGAAGGTGGCTCGGAAGATCCACTGAGGCTACACCCTCAGTGAGTCGAGAACTGCTGAAACAAGTCAGCTTTATTTAGGATAGTCGGCGCGATCTCGTGCGCAATCACTTTAGCAAAACAAAGACCACATGCAAAACCACGATCTTCACTAACTTCCATCCCTCTCCCATCATAGGGTTCATTTAGGGGTCACGCAATAGCATTCTAAGAGAGAAAGCAATAAACAGAGAGCCCACAGGTGGAGCTGCCACACCGCGGCTGTCCCTGGGCCCCGTCCATTACACTCCATTTCCTGTAACCCCAGTTAGGCTACACACCCTGTATTCTCTTTTTATGGTTTAGCTAATCATTCAAAATTTATTCCATTGATACTTACTGACTACCAGTTAGCTTTCAGTAGTTCTTACAGTAATCCTGGGAACTGAACAGGCTGCTCCTGTCTTCTCGACTCAGCGCCTGAGGCTCATAGAGACCACACTGCTTCAGAGTGGCCATCTGTGATCACAGCCAGGTTCATCCACCTCCCAGGCAGGGGTGTCTGTGTCAGTGCCAGGGCCGCACCTGTCACCTAGCTCGCTTCAGCTCGTACGCAGTTACCACCTGCCATCCACCCACGGGGAGGACCCCAGCCCCCCTCTGCTCATGGACTCACTCACGCAAGGAGGCAGACTGGAAATGGGGTGCAGCTCTGTCTGCTGTTCTTGAAAAACAGCTCACACATTGTTTTAAGGGTCAAAGGCAGACTTTTGGTAGACTAGAGGGCGTCATCCACGTGCCCACGTTTTCATTGTTCTAGATGAGCTCTGTTGAACCAGGGGAAGGGGAGGAGGGACTCATCCTAGTGACGCTCAGAGCCAGGGTGGCTCTGGTCACTGTGGACCGGGAGCCCCTGAGATCACCAGCCAGGCCCGATTTCCATCTCAAGGAGCCGCCCTTTATGTGAGCTGTTAGACATCAGGCCAGCATCCGCTGTTCGGAACATGGGCCATCAGCTGTCTTTACTGATATTTAGGATCTCAGCCCCCATGGGCAGCCTTGTGTCAGTAGCTCCCTGGGACTCTAGGAACTTTCTCTATAGGTTGTGCTATTTTTAGAATATCTAGCATCCCAGCACTCTCTTGGCAGACAACAGTGCTACATTTTCTCTCAGCGTGCAGCTTCCTCTCCGCTGAGCATCTGGCTGAAGGCACCACTGCAGCTCGGCAGCTCTGCAGTGAGTGTTTGCTCACAGTGACACACACATGACATAATGTCATTCATATCCATTAACTCATCACAGTGACAGTCGTCATTAAGGACCTCGAACTCAAATTGAGCCCCCATCTCCTGAGCCCCCATCTACTGTGCTGGTGTCCCACCCGGGGAGCTGCCACCTGCCCCTTCTGCGTTAGGACAGCCTCGCATGTAGTTTGACCCCAGCCTCGCTGACCTGCCCTTGGTCCCATCCCAGTGGAAACCGTTGCTGTGAGGATAGATTCACTCATCCTGCCTGTGCGATGGGGCAGGTGAATGAGGAAGCCCAACGAGTCTTCTGAAGATGCATTCCTGAGAATGGGATCTCCAGCTCCTCTCTCAGCAACTGTCAATACCATTAGATGATGTCACCCTCAGTGGCACATACGTTTTGCAGATGTCTGTCAGGGTGCTGAGGATGTAGGCACTGGTACAGTGGCTGCCCCTGACCTCAAGGACCTCGGGCTCAACCCGGAAAGAGCCAGTTTTAGTTCCCCGTGGTTGTGCCTTAGCTCTGCTTGACACACGTTTGTACCTCAGCGCTGAGTTCAGTTAGCCCCTTAGGTTGAGGGGTCTGGGTATAGGAAGAGACCAAGACTAAAGATAAAGCAGCAAAACAGCACACACAGATTTAAGACCCCACATCTGGGGCTACCAGAAGACTGGGTGAGAGGAGAAAGAGGCCACCAGGGGGACAAGAAGGCCTTCCAGGAGAGTGGAAACCAGCAGGGGCGTCCACAGAGACATTACCTAACACCCACGACTTACAGAGAACATCTTTACTTTGGCTCACGGTTACCATGGTTTCAGGGTGGCCGGCTGCAAGGCAGGAACAGCATGGCAGAGGTGCCTGGTGGAGGAGAGATGCTCACAGCCCGCAGACCAGGAGCTGGGAGACAAGGGAGGAGCTGGAGATGCACCCTCCCGGGTTGGGTTGGGTCACACCCCAGCAATGCCTCTCCCCACCAGGCCCCGCCCCCAAGAGCAAGTCAGCCACAGCCCGACCCCGCTCCAGCCTCCTTCTACAAGCCCGTCTTGTGAGCCCCAAGGCTTTGGAGGATCCCCATCCAAGCCACAGCAGAGTCTCAGAAGGCAGGAGGAAGTCTGCTTCCTTTGAGCAAGGCTTGCCTGATCTCTCATCCTGGCCTTTCTGTGTTCTGCTGTCCTCTCAGCACTAAGAATGCTTTCAGGTGGTGGAATAGAGGTGGAGCATGTGTGGCCATCAGGAGACTGGAGAAAAAAACCCACTTTATGTTCCCTGGGCCATTAGTGCAATCCCTGGTGTTATGGTTTATGTCTAGTTGTCCCCACAAAGCCTCATGCAATCATGAGGTTGGGCCTTCTAGAGTCTGAGACTTGACTCATGATCCACTGGGATTATGTGTTTTAGTACTGATGGCATTATGAGTCTGAGTAGGTCTGGGATTATGGGTGTGGCCTAAGGTGGAAAGGCTGAGGCAGAGATCCTGAATATAATATAAAGAGAGACAGAGAGACAGACTCATTCTGTTGCTCTCTGTGCCCTGGTTGGTCGGTTGCCTCTGTCATGATTGTTGCTGTTCTGCCACCATGAACTGGATGCTCTCTGCCCTGTTCCACTCAGCCTTGGGCCAGCCGAATATGGACTGAACCCTCCAGCAACTGTGAGCTAAATAAACCTTTCCTTCCTTCATTTTGAGTGTTGAGTATTTGTCCCCAGCAATGAGAGAAGAGTAACTAAGACAGAATTTGGTACCAGAGTAGTGGGGCCACTGCTATGACTAACCTGACCATGTGGATTATAAGTTTTTGGGAATGGCTTATGGGAAGAGATAGGAAAGGCTTGGAGAGGCCATCTACTTGTGAAGAGCTGGAAAAGCTTCACTGTTCTGTAGGGGAGATTCTGGTCAGAACTCAGACTAGAAGACTGACAGAAGGCCTGCCTGTAAAGACCAGGTTGGGGAGGTTTCTGCTGAGAAGGACAGCATTGATTGTTGGACTCCAGATGATTTGTGCTATGTCTTGGCTGAAAGTCTGTCTGAATTTTTCTTGTGCCCAGAGACTTTGCCTAAAACTGAGATTAAGTATGGCAGACTGATTAATCTTTCAAGAGACATTTCAAAGCAGCAAACTATTGAGATGGTGGCATGGTTTTTACTGGCGGCATTTAGCCGATTTAGGTTGAAAATCAAGAGCAAAGAGCCAAGTAGGATGACTTAAAATATTTTGAGTTTGGCCAGGAAGGAAGCACCAGGAAAGCTGTGGACTGCAAAGATGGAGCTGAAAGGATCTCCATTGCTGGGAAGGAACCAGAGAATCAAAAGGATGGCCTGAGGGTGTCACGAGAGGGTGCAGCTCTCCACCCTCTGCAGCCCCAGAATTGCAAAGGAGAGAGGCTTTACCTTGAGAAGAAAGCCGCAGAGACCCAAGTACCAAAATGGTGGCAGCAGCCAAACCAGGTTCCAAAATGGCACTGGCATGGAGAATTTGTTCCTCAGAATGAAGGTCAGAGTGTTCCTCGATCCAGGCACTCCACTCCTATAGTTAAGAGAGAAGGAAGTCTGGCTACTGCTCCAGCTGGCAGCAGACCTTGGCATCATCCACATGGCATTGGTTTTAGGTGCAGTCAGAATGCAAGAGCTGTTAGGTTAAGAAGGCTTCCACCTCAATTTTAGAAGAAGGCCTGGGAGGCCAGGTAGTGTGCCCCTGAGAGGGCAGTGTGTGAAGCAGAGAGTGAGAAGCCAATTCAGTGGAAACCGCAGAAGTTTGGAAAAGCCAGAAACATGGATCATCTAAGGGAAACTACAAAGAGGGAGCAAATCTGGCCTAAGAGAGAAGCCATGGAAACTACCACCAAGAGTGCTGTAGGGGCGGAGCCATGTAAGGCCTTTGGAGCTCACAACTCAGTGCAGACTGCTTCGGATGTTCCAGTTGGAACTATGGGATTTTAAGTTTACCCTGCTGGATTTTGGACATGTGTTGGTCCCAGTGTTTTGTATTACCCTGTTGCTTGCAACTTTTTGAGTGGTAATGTTTATCTTATGCCTTTGCATGTTGGATCTGTTTAACTTTTCTATTGTATAGGGGCTCACAATTGAGAGTTTGCCTTGGATCTTGGAGGAGACTTGGGACATGGACTTTTCAGCAATGCTGAAACTGTTGGGACTTTGAAAAATCTTCCAGATGGACTAAAATGTCTTTTGCAAAAAGGGATATATATGAGACTTTGGGGGTTCAGGGGTGGAATGTTATGGTTTATGTCTAAACCTTATGCAATCCTTATGTCCAAATCCTTATGCAATCATGAGGCTGAGACTTTAGAGTTTGAGACTTGACTCATGATCCACTAGGATTATATGTTTTAGTGCTGATGGAATTATGAGTCTGAGTAGGTCTTGGATTATGGGTGTGACCTAAAGCAGATAGGCTGAGGCAAAGAGCTCAAATTTAATATAAAGAGAGACAGAGAGACAGACTCACTCTATTGCTCTCTGCTGCTCTGGTTGGTTGGTTGTCTCTGTTGCGATTGTTGCTGTTCCACCGCTATGAACTAGATGCTCTCTGCCCTGTTCCACTCAGGCTTGGGCCAGCCGAGTATGGACTGAAACTTCCAATAACTGTGAGCTAAATAAACCTTTCCTTCCTTCGTTTTGAGTATCGGGTATTTGTCCCCAGCAATGAGAGAAGAGTAACTAAGACACCTGGGCACTGTTGGCCCTGCCACAGGCTGGCATCCATGCCACCCTGACACTCCATACAGAAATCTGCCCTTGTTGTTAGGGAGAAGGGACGAGACTCCTTTCTCTAAGAGCAGTAGGTTAAGCCTACTTCACAGACAATGTGCATTGAGCAAGACAGCGTGACTGTTTGGGTAGAGGTCACCCTCATGCCCCACCTGTTATCATGGGCAGCTGAATTAGATAGAAATATTATAGGCAGTTAGATAGGGCCAGACCCTCAAGGACAACATGGAAGACAAGGTGATGTTTCAACTACAGACAGACACTCCTCCACCAGGGCCAGATCTCAAGACAAGAGTGAAAAATGCAGCCACATGCTTCCCTAAGAATGGTCATCAGGGATTGATAAGCTAAATAAGCGTCAATCACCTTGAACGAGCCTGAAAGAGTCACTAGCCCAAGCCCAATAGGAAGAGACCTTGTTGGGTATTCTTGCCTGCTTGCTATGTGCTAGCTTCCCATTTGGTACTGGATTTAATCAATTTTACCTGAGCAATGGTGCTTGTAATCTCATTGGTTGACCATAGTTTTGTCCCACCTCATGCCCACCTAAGCGAGTTCCCATGTTCTCCACCACCTTAGACCTGCCTCACCATACAGTTTTCTTCTATAAAAGTCACTGGAAGAGACAGCTTCCTGGAAACAACCCACTCAGGGCCCCCTCCTGTCCCTCTCCTGGACAGAAGCTGTCTTTCCCCCAGTAAATATATTCTTCTCATAACCTCCTCTTGTTCCTAAAATTTATTCTTTAATTTTAGAGAAGAACTCATCCCAGGTGAGGTCAGGAGATCATTTTTCCCCTATATCATTTGGAGGTTTCCTGCATCATTTCGAGGTCATCCACCTGAGATCAGTTTTTTCTACCTGTATCACTGTCATGGCCCCCACCTACCATGGCTCTGACACGGGCAGAGGACAATGCCAGGGTGCTCCCCATGGAGATGAGAAGATGGGAGCCCAGAGTGCTGCCACATGCCTCCCGGGACCAGTGCACAGCGGAAGGTTAAAGGTGCCAGAAGGCTTGAGTCTGGGCTTTCAATGTGCTTGGTGCCTGTCAGCTTCGTCTCAAACCAGGGCATCATAGAGGCAGGACAGCAAAGGCTTGGAATGCAGGGGGCTTAGTGCCTTGTGGCTGTGGCAGTGTGGACAGGAGGCTTAGTGCCCTGTGACTGTGGCAGTGTGGACGGTGTCTTGGGGCTGTACTGGGAGGCAACCATCCCTGACTCGTGGGCCTTGGAGGCAGGTGGTCAGTGATGCTGCATGGTGGTGCCTGGCCAGCTCGGTAAGAGACCCAGGATGGGCAGCGTGAGCAGCATAACCAGGTGGATCCAAGCCCACACCATGGGTCGCTGCGGCTGGTGGTCTGCGCGGGCAGGCTGAGCGCCGGGACTGCTTCTTATTTGTCTGTGAGCACTTGAGTGGGGGTTCTCTGTCCTGTATCAAGCGTGATGCTCGATGCTCTCTTACACTGAGTAAGCCTCCCCACATCTGATCCTCCTCACCCCCTGTAACGTAAGTGCTTTTTGTCACCTGGTGTAAAGCTATGGGAGTCGGGAGTGCACGCTAGGCAGGCGACCTGGTCAGCCCAGGCTGCTGAGCCCAGGGCCTGAGCCTCAGGCTGCAGATCAGCAGCAGGACGCGTGGTTCAGTTACTGCTCACAAATCCCTTTGCTTCTCCAATCTCCTGGAGCCCTGGGTTCACTCCTGAGAGTCAAGGGAGGATTCTGCCTTCGAGTGGGCCCTAAGGACATGAGATTCTGCAAGAGGCCTGAGGCAGAGGCCACCAAGACAGGGACACACATACTAATTGCTATAACCTGTGGCCAAATGCTGGGAGAGCAAAGCACTCTGGGAATGCGGCCAGCTAGGCTGGAGGCCAGGAGGAAAGGTAGAAGGTTAAGAGTGCTGGATGGGGTGTTAGGGGCCCTAGCCAGAGGCCCTGAAGAGACCTCTACAGCCCGTGGGACACCGCTCAGCACCTACGTAGAGGCTAACCCAGAGATATCAGGTCCCTCAGAAGTCCTGGGAGAGGGGGCAGTGTGGTTGGCACCCAATGAAAAGAAAAAGTTCATAAGTTCATAAGGGATCTGTCCTTAGCTGTGAAATCAAGCAGTGAATAACCCACAGTGGGAATTGAAATGTGCTCTGTTTCAGACTTGCACCCCCACCCCTGTGGAGCGGGCACCCTACATGGGAGAAGTCGTCACCCTGACATCCAGAGAGGCACCAGAGGACTCCTCAGCGGGGACCCGGGCACAGGCCGCTTCCTGACCTGGGTAAGGGGCAGCGGGTAAAGTGTTCCCAGGCCAGCATCAGCACGTGGGGCCTGGAGCAGGAAATCAGCCCCACTGTCGTCAGAGAGTCCAAGATCAAGAGCTTCCAAGAGAAGTGAGAGTCAAGGACAGCTGGCCCCGGGGAGACCAGAAGGCTCTGCCCATGCAGCTCAGGTGGGTGGGCCTCAGGGAAGGGGCCTGGTCTTGCTGGAGAAGGCTGTCTGGGGCCTTAAGAATGCCGCTATGAGCAAGGAGCGGCCGGCCAGTAACGGGCGCAGGGCCCCCTGCCGTACTCTGGAGACAGGGCCACCGTGCAATCCGTGACAGCTTGCTTATGTGAGACAGTGGATGCGGACACAGCTGTGATCTAGAGCTTAGAACGCACCGAAAACAAATCAAGTGTAGCTTTGGAGAATATATTTTTTCAAGAAAATTATTGACATATTTTATTTCCCTTTAATTTTTGAATTGTTGCAGAGATTTGAACACGCACCCATCTCCTCTTGCCTTGACGCACTCAGACCTTGGTTTTCCACAGTACTCACCATTACCACCCCAGTCAATTTTCTTTCCTAAAAAAAAAATTCTTTCCTTCAGTGGTTTCCTGGTCCTGCCCTGCTGTCAGGTGCCCACCTAACAACAGTAGCATTGCTATGGTTTCAGTTCCCAGTTCCAGGGACTTTATGACACCAGTGTTTGGTCCATTTTGCAATTTCACTAGACTCTGAATGTCTATTTTAATTTATGATGTGTTTTCTGCGGTTGCCACTGTGGGGCTGTGCAAGTGACTGGCCCTGAAAGTGGACCTGCTGGCCTTTGTGGGGAGCAGCGGCGCTAGTGACAAAGGTCTGGTTTCCACATGCTCCATGCTTGACAAACTCCTGTGACCTCCACCCACCCCGTGGCAGCAGGGGCGACAGTAATGAATGCTTGAAAACAAAGGCCCGGGACCCCTGCAACTGTCGGGCGTTGTTCACCTGTAACGCGGCTCTGTAATTTCCAGATCCCAGGACTCTCCC
>PVKN010024577.1:0-14401 GCA_004027915.1 Capromys pilorides
TGGCATCTATGTCCTGTTATTTTCGAAATTACACAGCTCATCCTTTTTTCCTTTTTATATTTTAAAATTTATTTTAAAGAGAGTATAATAATAATTGAAAAGACATTAGAAATAGTGCTTATTTAGAAGAACAAGATGAGAAGTATTAAACCATGTTTTTGTTTTTATTTTTTCTCTTTAAAGTAAATTTCTAAAAAAATTCCATAGCTCTTGATGATTTTGCAGTTTTCTTATTTAGCTGACCCAGGAAGTAATCGCATATTTTCATATTTAGCCAGGCTATGATAACCTTAATCCAGATTGGCGGCTGTCTACTGAGAAGAGAAAAAAAATAAAAGGTGAGTTGTAAGAAATATGATTATTAAAAACTCAGGAATTCCTCTTATTATGCAAGGTGTACTGTAAATGATGTAAAAAGTCTGAAGATACTTTGCTTCACTTTGGAAGAAGGCAGCACTACAACAAGGAGGAGAGCCAGAGTTTTGATATCAGGGCTTTCCTGAGGCTGAGGCAGATCCCACAGGCCAGCCTCAGGTGGCACATGGAATCCACAACTCAGGGCACTTGCCCGGAAGAGCCAGCTGCAAGAGCGCATGGCAGGAGACCTGCTGCAGTTCTCTCTGTGTGGGAGGAGGTTAGGGGCAGGCTGATGAGCAGGGTTTTTAAAAATACATCTCCACATGTGAAGTAACTTACTTTCAAATTGTACTCATTTTACTTTTATAAACAGGAAAAGCAAAGATTTACATCTAAATAAAGTAATTGTTTAGTTAGGTAAAACCAATAAATAAAAACAAGTGTTACAAAAGGTTATTTTGAGTTGTTTAATTTTCTGTTTTTGGTGAAGGATTTTCTTTTTTTCTTTTTTTGCTGTCTCTCTCCCCTCCTCCACCCTTTCTCTTTTGGTGTTAGGGATCAGATCCCAGCCCTGTGCATGGTAGAAAGTCTCTGTACTGCTGAGCCACACCTCTAGCCCGAGGAGCATGTAATTTTAGGAGAAACTATCAAATTTAAATTTTTAAGCTTTTAGGTGTCTCCTACAAAATCAGAGATAGTCAGAAATTTCAAAGTACATACTGTGCTTTCAAATTTACGTTTAAAAAGCACTAGAAATATTGACTACTGTCATGTATATCAGGTTCTATACTTCGAATTATCCTTTCTAAAATATTCAAAAACACTTTTGAGGAAAAGTTGTAATTTCTCAAACCAGAAGCTTGACTGTGATTTGGATGACTTTCCTCTTCCTACTTTTTGGATATAAGCCCCAGAGGGCCGGTCAAATAGCTCAGTGGATTAATGTATCTGCTTAGGCAGGCAGGGGTCCCTGGGTTCAATTCCTGGGCCTGCTGTTCTGGCCTTGCCCTTGGGCTGCACTGAGATGGTGATTCAGGTTAGGTGTGGTGGTGCACACCTATAACTCTAGTACTTGGGAGACTAAAAAACATGAGTCCAAACTGTGTAGTGAGACCCTGTAGACCCTATAGACCATGTAGTAAAAAAAAAAGGATATAAGCCCCAGGAGCATTGACGTGTTCTTGAAAGTCCATATTTATGTGAATTGGCTCTGGTTTCCTTTGGGAGAAAGTGGTATATAGTCTGTGTTTTTATTAAAATAATGAGTTATTTTCATGGTGCTGAGCTACAGTACAAAAACATATTTATATTTCTCCTGGGTTTGTTTTAAAATTTATGGCTTACTACATGTAGCACCTGCAAACCTTTATGTATCCTTTGGGGTACAGTTAAGGTTAAAAGTACGTACAGTAAAATTATAATAAATTTTTATAATAATATCGTATTTCCCATTGAATTTTTTAGCTTTGTAGACTATAAATCACTTTAATCTCTAAAGATTCTGTATTGGTCTTGAGTAGCTTCCCTCTGTAAGTTAAATGTTTGGGAGGAAATGAATACTGGCGGCTTCTATGTAGCTGTCATTTAATTTTTCAAAAGATATAATTCTGTGTTTGTCTGAAGGTGGTAGATGCTCACTTTCTAAAACCTTTTATAACTTCTGTGTATGCACACTTCATATACACCTGATTTTTAACTTACAAAGTTGAAAACGGTGACACATGTCTTCCCTGAATAAATACTTTAATTAACTAATTTTTGAGAAGAGGGACTATTTATGTCTGTGTCTCTAGCTTTGGACTTTGACTCACTAATTGCCTGTATTTGATGTTCTTTGAGTGAATTTCTGTGCTATTTTGTGCTTCTTCCCTGAGTAAAAATTTGAGTGATGGATTTCCTTTTATTCCCACTATTTTAGGTAGTTATAGGGCCCAGATTATGGGGTAGATTTGGACTGATCAGTTTCTTATATGATATACTCTGTGTTTAAGCCATCCATTTTTTCCCCATTAGATAAAGAGTCCTTTTACCCGCTGATAGATGTCAGTTGGTGGGCAGACGGTGCTGTGACTTTGGCTCGGTGCTCTGGGGCTTTAACCGTTTCCTCTGTGAAAACCTTGAAGAATTTACTTGGAAAATCCTGTGAGTGGTTTGAACCATCACCCCAAGTCACTGCTGCTCACGATGGGGGATTTTTAAGTCTGGAGGTAAGGCTTTCTCTTTGTTTGAGGGTAAACACCCTCAAACTCCAACCCAACTCTTAGTAGCTAGCTTCTTAGTTGTCTCATGATCTGATACTGTCTTTATAAACAAAAATCTCTGGTTGGAATCAGACGTGGTGCAACAAAAAAAAAAGAAAAATGTTATTTGATAGTTTAAAAAAATGCATTGTAAGAGAAGAAAAAGCGTTTCTTACTGAAATGGTTGATTTCTCCTAGTTTAATCATCTTAAGGTGTGGGCTTGTGTGCCATTTCAAATGTTGCCTCCCGTTTATTTCCTTCAACTGTGATACTTGAGATTTTTGGTTCTTGTAGGAGGAAAACTTATTGTGACAGAATACTTGAAAATAGGGTTTAACTTTTTAGTTATGCTTTGGTCATTTAAAATTCTTGTCTTTCAAAAGTAAAATACTCAATAGCTTTTACTTCAGCAATGTAGACTGACTTTTTAAAGTTTGTCACCATGTCTAGAAATGGCCTTTAAGAGAAACATGGCTTAGCACATTAAGCTGGTTCTCTTAATCCTGGCATGAAAGTTATCTCCAGCAGTCAGGTGTGCAAACTGGTGGAACCTGGTAAAGCTGTTAGACTTTTAAAACAAAACGTAGGAGGACTGTTCTTGGAAAAGCAAATAAATTCTTTCACGTCCGTTCTCTAATAGGTGAAAAGCACCATCTTATTTTTCCACGACAAATACAGCACTATTAAACGTTAAACAAATTCAGATTCTGGGCTCCTTTGTTTGTTTAGAATATCACAGGCAGTATTTGCAGGCCATTGTAAAGACAGTGGCTTTTAGTCTTTGATTTTGCTAGTATGGAGCTGCTCATGGGTACTTTCCTTAAGCCCTGGGTGAATGTCTGTAGCAGGGCTCCTTTGGATTCCGACCTGAGTCGCTGTTGTGAGTCAAAGCAGAGTGGAAATAAAAATGCTGGTTTCATTAACACTGAGAGGTTGACTTAGCTCCTCACTATATTTCACATTTTCCTTTTCCATTCAGTGTGAGATTAAACTCGCCCCCAAACGCTCTCGTTTGGAGGTGCGAGCAGGAGAGGAGGATGATGGAGAAGAGGATTCTGACTCTGATCATGAAACGTCAGCCAAGGCGCGCTACTTTGGTTACGTAAAGCAGGGCCTTTACTTGGTTACTGAGATGGAGCGATTTGCCCCTCCGAGGAAGCGGCCTCGGACCATTACCAAGAACTACCGCCTTGTGAGCCTGCGCTCCACGACCCCAGAGGAGCTCTTCCAGAGGAAGGTGAGGGTGCTGCCTGTGTTGGGAGATGGCAGCTTCTTCACTAGAGGGAGGGAAGGGGATGGTGGGTCACTAATGTGCTGGGTCACAGACGTGGTAGAGACCATTAAAATAAAAGCTTTTGAAACTGGTGCAGGTGTTTGCACCTGAATAATCGAAACAAGGTCGAAGAAAAATATATGCTGGCAGATTACCTGCTTTGGGGTTTAGCCTGGTTCTCTGCTATCTGTCTGTCCTTTGATGCTTCCTTTACCCATATTTGGCACAGCAGCCAGCTCAGGTCCAGATGGTGAGTGCAGGCCTGCTGCCTAGACAGGAGCTTGCTTGTCACCATGTGTGCCTGTCCACTGTGCCATTCCTGTGGGCTGGGGGACAAGCCCAAGACTTCCGGCCTTTGGCACTGCTGACACTGGTTTTGCCATTATTTGACTCTAAGCAAGAGCTATCTCCACGTGACCCTCACCTTTCTGACAGTGTTGGATGGACACTGATTTCATCTGCTCTTTACAATGCACCGAGGAGTTCACGTGTGCTGTGTGTGCACGGCTTGTCCTCAGCTGTCCTGTCATGGATGGCCCTGTGAGTAACTGAGCTGTGTAACACTCCTGTGCATTTCCTTGTCTAAAGATCGAAAGTGAGGAATATGAGGAAGCCTTGTCTTTGGCTCACACCTATGGCCTGGATACGGACCTTGTCTACCAGAGGCAGTGGAGGAAGTCGGCTGTCAACGTTGCCTCCATTCAGAATTACCTGGTAACGTCGTGTCTTTGACTTGAGTTTCATTTTAAGTGTTCTTCGGTGATGGCTCTTCCACAGGTACTGGAGATTATCTCACTCTGGAATGTGTGCTCCTCAGGAGCTAGTGCTCTGCAGCAGGACTTTGCTGCCAAAGCTGTTTGAAGGATAGTCACTGATAGACTGAGCATGGCCCAGTCCTCTCCCTGCTGCGCCAGGCACTCGCTGCATCCACAGTAGGCAATGTCTACTCAGGAGCCACAGGGACAGTCTCCTTGGTGAGGAGATTCCTTGTGATGACAGTGAGAGAGAGCTCTGAGGCAACCCTTGAATGAAGGAACTTGTCCCTAGAGGGCATGCGCCAGAGGGGAAGCCTCTTCCCCTCAGCTGAGCCTCACCCAGGAAGTGGCACAGCAAGTATTGGGGAAGGTCCAGGTGGTCTCCAGCAAGACCCTGACTATGGATGTCTGGGTTAGTAGTCAGAGCTGGCGAGGCTAATGAGGTGCCTCCTGCCAGGGTGCTGTGAGCAGAGCTTGTGGCTGAGAAAATCCCAGGGGGGCAGCAGGAACCAGGTCACAGCTCAGCTATCATTCAGGAGCTGTGGCCAGGGCTAGCAGGAAAAATCCTCCTCACTGGCTAGCATGACCCCGAGGTTCAGTGGGAAGTATGATGGCTGTGGGAAGAAAAGTAGATGTTATTGTGTGAGTGCATGTGTGTGTGTGTGTGTACATCTTGTGGCCACTGCGTGTGTGTCCCCAGGCCACTGTGTGTGCATGTGGTGTCCCTGGGCCTTGCTGCCTGCATGCCAGAGGAGCAAGAAGAAAGAAACAAGAGAAATCAGGACTGGAACCCTTTGTAGCAGCCATGGTGCCCTCTGTTGACAGCTCTGGGTCCTTGTCAGCTACAGATGAGAAATGCTGTCTTATGGCTGCTTGGAGGGAGGGACACTGGGAGCTGAAAAGTGACAAATAGATAAGCTGCTGAGAAGTGACAAATACATAAGCTGCATACTGAACTTGGGTTTTTTTTTTTTTTTACATATTATGGCCAGCTCAGCCTGCCCCCGGGGTGGGGCTGGAGCAGCATGTGGTGCCGGGGATCGAACTGCTGCCCCTGTGGTTGCCTAAGCAGGCACTTTAGACTGCTGAGCCATCTCGCCAGCCCTGCGTACTGAACTTGTGAGGATTCCTTTTTACTTAAATCCCACACTGGGTTCTTCCTGCTGCAGGCTTTCTTGTTAAAGTTGTCACATAGCCTTGACTGTGTTTGGGTTTCTGTCACATGGAAATCATAAAACTGGCTTCAGGGAGCTCCACTGTGGGTTGGTGAGTCCACCCAAAGGTGAAGGCCTATTTGGTGCTTATATTCCAGGTCTGCAGATGAGTTCCTTGGCTCTGTGTCGTGTGTGGTGGTATCCCAGCTATTCTTCTCTCCTTGCTGGGACAAATACCCAACACTCAAAATGAAGGAAAGCAAGGTTTATTTAGCTCACAGTTACTGGAGGTTTCAGTCGATACTCGGCTGGCTCCAAGGCAGACTGGCACCTGACAGAGGGCAGCCTTTCATGGTGGGAGCAAAGAACAGAAAGCAAATGGAAGTGGTAGCAGAGAGCAAGTCTGTCTCCCTTAAGTTGCACTCAGGTTGTCCACCCCAGGCTGGGTGTAGCATCACACCCATAATTACAGCCTCACTCACACCCATAGTCCCAGTAGATCATGGGTTAATCACAAACTCTAAAAGTCCACCCTATGACTGCATGAAGCTTTTGGGGAACAACAGACACAATAACAGTTGGGTAGCAGAGTGAAACCCCACCCTCTTTGTAGTCTTTTCTGGGCTCCAGTACTGTCACAAGGGTACAGCCTCATGATCAAGTCCCCCAAGGCCTGCACTCTGAAGACAATCCCATGGGGCTTAGGCTTGGACATAGGATCTTGGGATGATAGTCCTTGCCAACCCGTGTGCTCTGAGTCTGACTTGGTGAGGACTCAGGAGACTCAGAACTCCCTTAGGGCCTTGTGCCTTCTGACCTGCCTTTTAGGAAGCCAAATGCCAGTGCTTTTGCCAAAAGAAAGAGTTAGACATGCTGGGACAGTTCTTGATGGCTGTAGTCTTTAAATTTTAGAAAGTTTATATTCATGAATAAGCAAAAGTATGATCAAAAAGGTTGTTAAGAAGTTGATAATTTACCCAGGTAGAGTGGTCAGTTGTTGCTTAAAGCCAGAGAAGAGAGAGCATGGAGGCAGTGGAAAGGGGAAGACAGATTGCGTATATCCTTCAGAAATCAGACACAAAACCTGCATTATGTTGGTGTATTAGGTCTAAGCGCATCTCCCCACTTCGTGCACTTTGTGAAACACAGTGAAAGACAGTTTGGGTTCCTGAAGGAGCTGAGAACTGCCAGGAGAGGCAAGACAAGGAAAATTTTAATGGGGGACACATTTAATTCAGTGAAATAAATAGGCAGTTAGGAATAAGAGCGCCAAGCTAGTGATTGTGAAGAGTGATGGGACAGCTGCAGTTGTAGCCTTCACCATGGGAAATGGGAGATTTCTCAAGGGCACAGGCTTCACACTTAGAAGTGCACAGAACTGGCACAGAGATTTCAGGTACCCTAGGAAGGGCCCAGTAAAGTAGTGGTCACTGCGGACCCAGAGATTAGAAGGGGGCTTTGTGTAGGGCAGGTGCTCGGACATGGAGCTGAGATTTGGAGTGAGGCCTTCTGCAGAGGAGGCAAGGAAGGACTCCCTCCCCATCAGCTGTGTCTACTGCTTACAGTGAGTTTGTTCTCCAGGGTTTAGGGTGCACTTGGAATCAGGAACCTCACACTGCCCCACCACCCCCGTGTTCCTCCCATCCTCAAAACTCCTCTCCATTCCTTTCAGAGAACCAATACACATTCATCGATCCTTCATATTATTTTTTAAATCTCAATTTCACTAATTTCTACTCTGATCTTTGTTATTTCTTTTCTCTATTAATTTCAGATTTGGATTCTTGTCTTTTGAGGACCTTGAGACACATAATTAGGCTATTTATTTGGGATCACTCTATTTTTATTTGTGCATTCACAGAAGGTATTCTTAAGAGGACAAAGGGCCAAGTGTGGTGGTGCATGCATGTAATCCCAGTGCTGGGCAGGCTGAAGCAGGATGATTGCCATGAGTTTGAGGCCAGTCTGAACTATACAAAGAGACTGTCTCAAAACCCAAGCAAAACAAACCTGTCCCCCCAAAAGAATAAAAAGCGACAAGAGAAAACCAAGGGGACAGATGATGTAAGCAGATTTAGAGACAATGCAGGACGTGTGTGCCAGCCACAAAACTTCCATGTGCTGTGCCCTCTTGTCTGGTGCAGGCCCAGCATATGGTAGGTGCCCAGTAAATGTTTCATTACAGATGAGCTCTGCTTGAGCAGACTATTGGCTGGGGCTTGAGCAGATGTCCTGAGAGCATTGTCCTCTGGACAGGATGCCATGGTGCCTCAGTACCTCTGCTTTCCTTTTCCTTTTATCCAGAGTAAAATAAAGAAGCGATCCTGGGTGCTCCACGAGTGTTTGGAGCGTGTTCCTGAAAATGTGGAGGCAGCCCGTGAGCTGCTGCAGTATGGCTTGAAAGGCACTGACCTGGAAGCCTTGCTCTCCCTGGGGAGTGGCTTGGATAGTGGCAGGTAGGTGACAGGCTACATCCAAGAGGCCACAGCTAGGGTGCTCATGAGCTTCAAGCTGGGACACAGCTTTTGGGATCTTAGGGAACAGAATTCTTCCCTTTTTGCTTGTGTCGTTCGCGTGTAGACTGAGCACTGAGGAGAAAGGTTCTGCCCTCATTGGCTGAAGTGGGGTGGCTTCAAACCTAGGCTTAGGGCACTAAGCAGACCTGCCCTGTTGCCATGGATGCCACAGGTTGGCCTGCGCTTTGCCTCTCCTTTTGGAGGTACTCAGTGATTTCGTTGTATGTCCTACAAAAGCCCCTCTGAACAGCATTCCTGTGGCTGTTGGTGATACTCGTGATAATGCAGCAACCTGATGAGAGCTAGCCTGGCAGCAGCAGTCCTGAATGTCAGCAGCCTCGTGAATGGCTTCTGGAAGGCCAACATCTGCTAGCATTTTAATATCATAAATGGAAACTATTGAATTGTGAGCTCTGTGGGCAGCACTTTCCACACAGCTGTTTTGTATTGGTTGATGACAGCCCCTTATGTTTTCCTTAACAACAGCATTTTCTAGACTTAAAAGTCATTGTGGATGACTTTTTCCTGTCTATACTGTGGATTTAATGAATGGCTCATTTTTTTTTTTAATAAAACTTTATTTATTTATGTTATGGCCGACTCAGCCTGCCCTGGAGGTGAGGCTGGTGCAGCATGTGATGCTGGGATTCGAATCGCAGTCCCTGCAGTTGCCTAAGCTTGCCTAAGCTTGCCTAAGCAGGCACTTTAGATCACTGAGCCATCTTACCAGCCCGCCATGGCTCATTTTTGTATACAGTGGGAAAAATTTTTTAAAAAATGATTAACTGGAAATTCAGGTAACAGTTAGTTTAGGATTAGCTAGTTAAAAATTAGCTGGAAAGTAAGTTAGCATTTAATCAGCCAAAATAGAAAGCAACTTTTCATGAAATTAAAAAAACTCCAGTGTAGATATGAGTTTTCTTTTACTGTTGCAGATTTATCTTGCCTGGTGACGTGGATATTGACACCATCTCCTACGAGGAGCTGTCTCCCCATGAGGAGGGGCCTGCCTGTAAGCGCAAGGAGAAGGCTCTTCAGGAGAGATGCAAATTACTTAAACTTGTGAACTTCTCCGAGTAAGTGATCTGTGCCAGCTACTTTGGCAATTTCCCTAATGTAGTTAGTGGTTGCACTGTGTTCTTTCCTATGATGTGACTGGCTTCAGAACCTAAGATGAGTGCAGTATTGTTTTATGCCGGCACCTCTGTCTGTCCTCCTAAGCATTATGGGCTCTGAGGACTAGCAACTATTTTCCCTCAGATTTAACCCCTAGAGAAATGTACTTCTGTGTAAATGTAAGTGCCTAATACGGGTTGTTCCACAGGTTGAGCCTTGAACAGAAAGAGCTTTGCCGGTGTCGACTGAAATTACTGACTTACTTAGATCGACTTGCAACATACAAGGTGAGGAGTAGTTTTAGCCAAAAGCTCCTTTATTTGGTCTGTTATCATAAATGCTATGGCTGCTCTAATATCTTACTTTCTTGGTCTTTAATACTGTTTACATGGGGCAAATTAATTTTTTACAAAAGCAAGTTCTCTTTGATACTAGTTATAAAAATTTGTGATTGAAATGCCAAAAGTTGTTTTGTGAGGTTAGGGAATAAAAAGGCTTTAGCCATTTAAGTTAATCTATGTTTTTAGATGTTTAATTCTTTCCATTTGCTTTTTGTGTGTGTGTGTGTGTGTGTGTGTGTGTGTGTGTGTCTTTTTGAGACAGGGTCTCGCCATGCAGTTCAGGCTGGCCATAAGCTCTCTTTGTAGCCCAGGCTGGTCTTGAACTCACGATGATCCTCCTGCCTCAGCCTCCCAAGTGCAGGGATGACAGTGTATGCCACCGTGTCCTGTTCCATTTGCATTTATTTCTTACTTTTATTTTAAGGTACTGGCACCCAGCTGTCTCCAGTACTGACTTTGCACACAATGGGTTTAGTGGTCTTCCACTAATATTTTTATTTTTCTACCCCATGGCTGAGCTCAAGCTAGGCTTTCAAATGAAGCTACAGCTGGGGGAGGAAGACATCTGCGATCTGGGAAATCTGAAAGCATTATGCAGAAGTTTGTAAGAGAGACTATGAAAGGAAACTTCCTTGGGAGGAGTAATCCTGAGGAACAGTTCTAAGCATGAATTTTAGTTTTGTCTCAAATATATGAGTGTTTTTTAAAAAGTCTCTTTATAGTAAAATCTTTGAAGCATTTTTTTATTTATTTTTAATTTTTTCATTTGTGTATTTGGTACAGGGTATTACGACGTAGCTTGGACTTGTAGTGATCCTCCTGTTTTCAGCCTTTCCAGTGCTGGGATTACAGGCGAATTCCACAATGCCTGGACCCAGTCACCGGCTCAGTGTACCCTGGGGCAAGGCCAGCATGGCATGTGGTACTGGGGATGGAACTATGGTCCCTGTGCTTGCAAAGCAGGTGCTTAGTCTGCTGAGCTGTCTCACCTGCCCCAAGCATTCTTAAATTTATAGATAACAACCTGATAGCCTCTGATGTACTCCTTCTCAGCTTGAACCTTTTCATAATCATTTTTTTTATTGTCTAACTTTCCACTTCTGCCTTTTCTTTCACTTATTTTAAGTGAACCCCAGAAATCCTATAATTTTACCCATAATCATTTGAGTATGTATCTCTGAGAAGGACTTTGAAAAATAATCACAGCAACATTATTTCTAGCAAAAGCTGTTCTTTTTAAAAATTGTTTTAAATAGTTGTTTCATGTACTTGCTGGATTTCAGAATACTTGGTGGGAAGGGAAAGGCAGGAAAAAAATGTGTGGTTCAGGGAGTTACCAGCACCTTCACAGTGTCCTCACACATACTGGATACTCTGTAGATATTTGGAGGATGAACCGGTGACAAATTGATACTACATAAAATTAACCTGAAGTTCTGAGATAGTGGTGCTATATGACCTTGTATAGCTGTCACTTATTTATTTCTACCAGGTAGTTGGAGTTGGTTGTCCTGTTGTAATTATTTTCTACTGCCTGTTTTGTTTACTTCTAGATTAAAGTGAAATTAGTACTTATCAATATGGCTCATTTTAAAATGATGGCAAGAATACAGTTGTAGTACTTAACAACTGATAATTGAAATTAACTCAGACCTTATGTTTAAGGTTTATGTTATAAAGGTTTTTAATATTTTCTTGTCATCCTTGTTTAAGAGTCTTTCATTAAATCTCTGTTTTCCCTCAGGAAATCTTAGGAGTACCTCATGCCTCTGAACAGAGATATGATGCTGAGTTCTTTAAGACCTTCAGGAGGCAGAATATTGTTCTCTCAGCAAGAACTTATGCTCGGGTAATTTCTTTTTTGTAAACAGAACAATTGTGGTTATTAATGTTCTTGGAGTTGTATAGTCAGTGTTATTACCATGTACCACTGTACTGTATGTACTAAGTTGTCATAATAAGAAATGTGGAGGAAATTTTAAAGATTTTATGCATGACTCAAGAGTTCTAAAAATGAATAATTTTTGTAACATTAGATTGAAATTATATAAGCTAAGACAAAAATCAGGATTACTTCAAAATATGTCTTGTTGGAACTGCATAAAATGTAGGTTTTGGGTGTTGTTGCATAGGATTGTCCCTGTATTTCTGAGGACCCTATTGCTCCTTATGCAGGAGAGTAATGTACGAGCCCTGGAGATCCTGTTTATGTACCACAGCTCCGACCTGCTTCCTCACTGCCTTGCAATTCTCTCCAACTTTCCAGAGACTACTTCCCCACATGAGTATTCTGCACTGCTGCCTGAAGCTCGGTATGTCATTTCCCTCACCAAATTTTACTTTCTTTGGAAGTTACAGAAATTGTTTCATGCTAAACACCTTAAAGTAAAAAAAAAATTTGATATAATTATAATTTCTCTTTGGTAATATAATTATTTTCAGTATATTGAAATAATATTGAAGCTAAAATACATTTGCCTATTTAACAGGATTACTTTAACTTAATGGACAAAAACTATTTTCTTTTAAAGCTGCCTCCTGACTTTCCTCGTATGTGCTTAACATACAGTTTTCTGGTCAGCAACAGTTGAATGATGTCTGTTTGAGCTAGTTGTCTCTCTTAGAAATTGTACCATAGCTCTGATGGCACAGGGACCCTGGAGTGTCTGCATCCTACAGTGTTCGGCAACCTTCTTTTCCGATTGAAATTTCAGACACAAAGACAAATTGGGGAATTGATACACTACTACTATAAGATGAGTGTTCATTTTTTTTTCCGGTACTTGATGAAGCCAGGCGTGGTGGCACACACCTATAATCCTAGCACTTGGGAGGCTGAGGCAGGAGGATCAGTGTGAATTCGAGACCAGCCTGCACTAGAAAAGTGAGCTCAAGGCCAGCCTGAACAACATAGCGAGCCCCTGTCTCCAGGACAAAAAAAAAAAAAAAAAAAAAAAAAATACTTGATGATTGGGTTCCAGCACATGATGTCCATGTGGACATCATGGCCCAGTGTTTTCCCTCCCAGTTTTCTAGAGGCTGGAGCATCAGCAAGGAAAATGTATTTGCTCTTTTGTGTAGCTGAGAGATGGGGACCCTGTTTATTCCCGGCCAAAGGGTCCTTGGGAGAAGACAGGTGTGTGGAGCATACTATGAGTAGGCTAGTTTATGAAGTTGAGGCAGAAGGCAAGAGTGGCAGCATCCATCTGTGAGACCTGTTACAGCAAGTGTGCCCTGCAGAATGCGGCACCACTGTTAATTGTGTGATTTGTCTTTTCTGACTTTGACTTTACTCTCCTTTTTTTTTTCTTTAAGTGAATTTATTTTTATTTATTTTTTTATTTATTTTAGTGAGAAATAAATAGCAATGAGAGTTTCAAAACAGGTTAGTAGGACAGTTACAATAATTAATACATTGCATATTCTTGTCTTCATAGTAGTTATTCAGAGTACAAGATGCAGACATGATGTCTTTTCTAAACACTATTAGTACAAATCCTTTTTCTCGTTGAACTTAGAGACAGTAGCTTTATATCTATTTATCTATCTATTTATCTATCTATCTATCTATATATATACATACACATACCATTCTGTAATGAATTTTACTACAGAATGGTCCTTCATTTATATCTGCCTTTTTTTGTTTTTGTCAGAGATGGGTATTCCATTGCTTTTAGAAAAGCTATATTTGGAGACATCTTTAAAGGACCTTTTCACACTTGATGCTAGTTCAAATATTGTAGGTACTTTTATTCAGCAAAATAACCCAATATAGTCCAAGAGACCATAATAGTAGTGGGTTATCAGCAGAACTGGCAGTGTCAGAAGTTGTTGACTTGAGCCTTTTACAGCTTAACATATTAATATGGCATTACTTTTTATACCTCTTGGTTGTACTTTTTTTTTTGCTGAACTGGGGATTGAACTCAGGTCCTTGTGTTTGCCAGGCAAGAGCTTATTCTACTGAGCTATCTCCCCAGCCCCTCTTGGTTATACTTTTCTGCTGGTTGGTTAAGACCAAGTTAAAGCAAGACCTATGTAACAAAACGTGTAACTTTTGTGTTTGACAAGGTCATTCAAATCCCCTCAGGATTTACTTCGAAGCCATGTACAGTAGCTTGTAGATTTTTTTTGTCAGCAGTGTTAGCCATCTGGATGAGTCCTGGCCAATGCTTGATGAATTTGCTTTCTATGAATGATTGAGAGAACGTTTTCTCTCTAGATGACTCTCCTTAGGCACACTACACATTGTTGATCACTTTCCTGTGTGGCCCCATAATCTCCTTGAACAGAAAATTTGGGACACCACTGAATTATAGGATGTCACAGTACAGGTTCTCTTATGTCCTAAGTTCTCACTGACTTTGCAGGACTGGGGCCAAAATATTGGCTATCCTTGTAGCCCTTCTTTTTCTCTAAATTTTGGTTTGTAAACTTTAACTGTTAACTATCCAGAAGAAAAGCTTAATATTATTATCCTGTAACAGAGGCACTTGAGCTTAGCATCACTATCAGTCTGAATATCAAATGCCTCAGACATAACATGGATCTGGTATTTTTCAACAATCATTGATATTCTAAACATGTGAAAAAACATTTACATATTTTTACACAGAAATTTCCCTCCCTCCCTCCCTCCCTCCCT
>PVKN010024578.1:0-14403 GCA_004027915.1 Capromys pilorides
CAGTTGTCCAAACCATCCTGCTTACATAAATAGATAAATCTCTTTCCCCTACTCCCTCTTATATTTTATTCTGTGATGAATTTAAAACAAAGTGACTAATTTTAAACAGATTTGCTCACTACTATATTATTTCTGATTATAAAAGTAAAAAGTATAAGGAATATAAAAATAATTGAAAATCCCTATTCCAATTACCATTGTAACAATACTTAGCGGGTGCTTACTTTCCCATACCTGTATTCTGTTATCTAGCTCAATCTCACGCTGGAACTCCTCTCCACTTCTAAGATAACTGAGAGTTATCCTCATAATCTTATGTATCATCACACTGAAGGAAAAGATGTGAGCACTAGGCCTGGGTATGTCCATGGCAGATCTCTCTCTCTCTCTTTCTTTCTTTCTTTCTTTCTTTCTTTCTTTCTTTCTTTCTTTCTTTCTTTTTCTCTCAATGTATTTGGTTGTTGCAGGGTGCACTGGGATTACAGGGGTATGCCACCACACTGGGACTCTGGCCTGCTCATCCTGCCCTGGGGGGTGGGGCTGGTGCGGCATGTGGTGTCTGGGATGGAACCATGGTCCCCGAGCTTGCCTAAGCAGGTATTTAGTCTGCTGAGTTATCTCACAGGCCCCATGGTACAGATTTCTGAAAAGATTTTTATTCATGTAGATATTCCCTCTTCCCACCATAATAAGGAAGAGCTTGTGGGTTTAGTTTCACTAACTAAAACTACACTATATCTGGTCATTGTGGGAATGCCCTACAGAACTCAGCGATTTAAGAAACATCCTCTCAGAGTGATATTTGCCACTTCATGGTTCTTCCCTTAACCTTCTGGGAATCCTGGGAAAATTGCTACCTACTCTTATTTTTATTTCACCCATACTTCTCAGTCTGCGCAGATGGGCTGGCTTTCTTTCTTTCTTTCTTTCTTTCTTTCTTTCTTTCTTTCTTTCTTTCTTTCTTTCTTTCATGTATTGGGTACAGGATCTCAGTACACAGCTCAGACTCATGGTGATCCTCCTGTTTTCAGCCTCCCCAGCGCTGGGATTACAGACATGTGCCATCACACCTGGCCTCCATCACTGGCTCAGTGTGCTCAGCATGGCTGTGGTGCCAGGGATCAAACCTCAGTCCCTGAGCTTGCCTAAGCAGGCACTTAGTCCTCTAAGCTATTTCTCTGGCCCCCAGATGGGCCTCTGACTCATTCAGTTTAATATTGTAAAATAAAACAACTCAGTTCTCAGTGAATACTACATAAATGTTGCCAAAGAAATAACTCATTCCTACTTTCTACATGATGCATGTAGAGGTCATTAGCACTGTTCGCTATTTTATAGGTCTCTTACCCTGGTGCACATGATGTCTCTAGATCTGGTTATGCAAGTGCTTTAGTCACTTAAATGTAAGCATAAAGAATGTGTGTTGTTTCCAGGTGGAAGTTGTAGGAGCTCTGCTGCTTTGTCATCCATCTGCCATAGTAACCAACAACTCTTAAGGTACTAATGGCTACATCAGCCTCAGTCTCTGGCTAACAAAAGTTAACAGATACTTGCTGACCCTCAACAGACATAGAATATGACTAAGAATGAGAGGCTTATTGTATGGAGAGTTGGTTGCTACAGCATGACCTAGTTTATCCTTACTGGTACAACAAGGAAGCATTTGAACCTTCGCTCAATAGACTATGTGTCGTCATTTATAGCTCTGTGTCTGAGGTTGAGGATATAGCTCAGTGGTGGAGCACTCATCTAGCATGCACAAAGCCCTAGATTAAATCCTTTCTATTGAAAAAAATATACATAAGTATTTGTGAGAAATAATACTATGGAATTGTATTACTTTTATATAATAAAAGGTACAAAGAGGTAATATATACTAAACTGTATTCACTATATAATTGATGCTCTATTAAAAATTTCTATGTATTCACCACATCCTCTTTCTCTAAGAATGGAATAAAAGTATAAAAATTCCCAGAAATATTATCTTTGGTTATAAAGCCTTGTTTTGTTTTCTACTTGCATATTTCATATATTTTCTTCATATGTAATACACTTTAATGCATATATAATACATTTTAATCACTCTAATATATTGTATGTAAATTCCCAAGACTGCCTGATAGATAGATAGATGCTCTTTCAACCATCTCCTGTTCGCCTCGCTATATTCCAATAGTTAAGTGCATTCCACCAAACTGACTAGTTTCTTGTCAACCCAAGGGAATTAACTACATTATATAGAGCTTCAGCAGGTTCTTGTCAGCTGTAAGCAGGGGAATGCTATGCTTTCTTTTAAAGGTAATTACCCATGTCTTAGTTGCCTCTTCAAGATTCCCAGCAGAAGTAAACTAAAAGAAACGGATATATTCCAAGTACGTAAGAGAACAGGCGACGTGTATAATGCTATCTCATAACTTAAGGGCAGAACTGGAGCCAGAGTTGAGTCCTTGTCTGCGTGGCATTTGTGGAAATTACTCCTGCATCCAACCTCACACAGGCTCTTCTCCGGGCCTGTGCCTTCTTCTTCTTTTGCAGACAACAACTAGACCATCAAGAAGTAACAGGAATGATTTTGTTATGCATATGTGTGTACAGACACAAATTTTTTGGAGTATATTCTGATATGTATTTCATGATCTTTAAGAAAGTTGTTTTAGGGCTGAGAGTATAGCTCAATGGTTCAACATGTGTCTGGCATGTGTAAGACTATGTAATCTATCTTCCTTATTTTAGAAGGGGTGATTTTTTTTTTAGTTTTTATTTTTAAAAGTGACTACAAAATAGTATTAAAACATAAAAATTACAAATTATACAGAGTTTCACTCAACAAGATGATATGAATTTCACAGTATTTGTTGTCAACTTAGCTGTTCATATTATCAGATATCTGCATAGTAAATTGGAAGAAGAAATATATACAAAATTTAGAAGAAAAGGAAAAACAATTGAAGAAAAGGAGGTAAAACAAGTTAAGCACCAACTACTTCTTTCCACAGACCAGCAGAAATCCACAGAACAGTTGTCCAAAGTATCCTGCTTGCATACATAGGTACATCTCTTTCCCCTAGCCCCTCTTCTGGCCTTCTGCTCAACTGAGTAATTCTTTCCTTTTGAATAGGTCCATTCTCTTTTGAAGTATCTATTGTACCCTTCAGATTTTATTTTCTCTTTTAGGTTCTTACACTAAGGAGAAAATATGATGTTTGCACATGTGGGTCTGATTTATTGCACTTAAGAGTATATTCTCTAGTTGCATTCATTTACCAATAAAAGCCTCAAAAATACCCTTTTATAGCTGAATAATACTCCATTGTGTAAAAATACCTCATTTTTTTATCCATTCCTCAGTCGATGGACATTTAGGTTGCTTCCAAGATTTATCTATGACAAATTGAGCTGCTATAAACATGGGTGCACATAAATCACTGTGGTTTGATTTCAGTTCTTCTGGAAAAATACCCAGGAGGGGGACAGCTGGGCTGAATGGGACCTCCAATTCTAGCTGTTTTTTGTTTTTTGTTTTTTTTCCATTGTGGACTCTCCACATGGATCTCCACAGTGGTTTTACCAATCTGCACTCCCACCAACAGTGGAGAAGAGTTCCTTTTCCCCCACAACCTCTCCAGCATTTGTTATTGGTTGTCTTCTTGATGATAGCCATTCTTTCTGGGATGAAATGGAATCTCAGTGTTATTCTAATTTTCATTTCTCAAATAACCAATGATGTTGAACATTTTTTATATATTTACTTGCCATTTGTATTTCTTCATTTGAGAAGTGTATATTCATCTCAGAAGCGGGGCTGATATTGGGGTTAAGTGACTTCCTTGAGTCAAGTAGTAGCAAAAAAAAAAAAAAAATAGCTTTTGTGATTCCCAGTATGTCAGTCTTCCATTCATCCATCCACTAACAAACCTGTTTTAAGTGTCTGTTCTTTATAAGACTGTGTCAGGTTGGTCTTGTAGGAATTATACAGATGAGTCGAGCACAGTGATCAGTCATCTAAGTTTCTTACAACCAAGTATTAGAGACAAGGTATTGAAAACCACAATGAGATATCACCCCACACCAGTAAGAATGGCTGTTTTCAAAAGGACAAAGGTAAGTGCTAATAAAGATGTGCAGAAAAGGGAACTCTTGCACACCACTGGTGAGAGGGTAAATTAACAACCATTGTGAAAAATAGTACAAAGGGGTTTCTTTAATCTAGAAAAAAACTACCATAAGACCCAGTAATTCCCCTGCTTTATCTGAGAGAAATCAAATGATTGTGCAAAAAAATACTTGTACTCCCCATGGTCATTTAAGAAATATTCAAAATAAAAATCAACCTAGAGGTTCACCAATGGGTGAATGATAAGGAAAATGTGATGTACATAAACAGGGGAATATTATTCAAACATAATAAAGAATAAATCCTCTAATTTGTGCAACATGGGTGGGACCAGAGAGCAATGTGTTAAGCAAAATAATTCAGGCATAGAAAAACATATACTGCTTATTCTTGTTTTTTTCTTTCTTTCTTTCTTTTTTTTTTTTTGGAAGCTAAAGAAGTAGATCTCAAAGAAGTAGAGCATACTGTAGTGTAGCGGCTACCAGAGGCTGAGAAGCACGTGGGGAGATAGAGGATGGCTAATGGATTTAGGGACACAGTTAGATAGGAGAAATATCTGCTAAGTTGTATGGTACAGTGGAGTAACTATAATTGACAACAATGAATTGTATGTTTCAAGATAAATAGTGGAATAAATTTTGAATATTTCCTAAACCAAGCAATGATAATCACTTTAATGTGTGTGTGTGTGTGTGTGTGTGTGTGTGTGTGTGCATGTAATGATAGGTATACTAATTACCCTGATCTGATTATTATACACTGTATTATACACTGTATACAGTACTAAAATGTCATGTCATACCCCTTTAATTTACACAATTATTACATGTCAATTAAATATCTAAAAAACAATGGGATTGGAGTATAAGCACCCTACTATAAGCCCATGCAAAGACCTTTGAGGTAACTTGTGCTTCTTAGAACATATTTAGAAAATCACTTAGTGCTCATGATTCTTTTATTCCAAATTCAACCCTATTTATCTGTTCTCATAATCCCACCCCAAGTGGCTTCAAGCTTACTTTCCTTTCTGCACAGAGCATAGAAAAAATGGAAAGACCTGCAGCAGGAGACATAAGCAGTAATATTGTCCTCTTTGGACATGAACAGGGCAGGGTAGGTAGAGAATAAATTTTATAGGAATCAATAAAAATACATGGTGCAATAGGACACTACATAAGATTTAGGGACTGGCAAGATAACTCAGTGGACTAAGCACCTGCTTAGGCAAGTGAAGGGACCAGGGTTAGATCCCTGGTACAACATGCTGTACTGGCCCCACCCTCAGGTGTGCTGAGCTGGCGACAGAGTCCAGGAGTCATGGCACACACCTGTAATCCCAGCACAAGGGAGGCTGAACACAGGAGGATCACTAAGAGTCTGAGCTGCCTAGAGGGACCCTGTACCAAGTACATAAATTTTAAAAAAAGTACAAGATTTAGAATAGTAGCACTCCATGAAATGTGCTCTGGTATTCCTGAGCTGCCCATGGGCCATAGCATGGAGAAAGAAAGCTGTTGTAACAGGCCTGGGAAGAGAGGTTGACCCTTAGACTAGGACAATGGCAGAGTGGAAAGAGAAGCTTTGCATTATCTGCTTATAGATAGATGCATTCTCCCCCTCCCCAAGAGTAGTTTCTCCACTCCAATCTATTTTTGAGAAGTTACATATTTTCAAATTAGAAAAGTGATTTTTTTTTTCCTATGTGATAACTTTTCTTCCTAGATCTGAACCTCTGGTCTTGGGAGCTAGGGTGACATGATGGGACATCTTCAAAAGGCTTTCAGGTTCTAAGCAAGTGTCTCTTGGCCTTGCTCGTTTTTCCATTTTCACTTTTCCAAGCCTTTGGATGACCCAGAACTTTTATCAAGAGCCTGAGAAGACTGGACAGCACCTGGTTGTGCTTAGAGGAAGTCAAGAGCTCTCTTATTCCCTCCTGGAGCTCTCATCTCTGTAGAACAGGACCAAAAATAGGCTTTTGCATATTATATGAGATGTTACTACTATGATAGTGTAGAAATTCACACTAAATCTAAAAAAGCACTATTGCACTTCAGAAAGTCAGCCATGGGATCCTCGATGAAGTGTGTGTCCTGAGGACTTCTCTTGCTACCAACATGAAAACAAGAATTATTCCCCTTAACTTTCTAAAATGAGTTCCAGAGGCAGATATGCATGGAAACTTCCAGTTACAGAGACAGCTGTTCATTGAGTTATTTTTATCATTTACTCCATAAACTGGAATCTCACAGATGTTTGTATAAACTCAAACCATAACTGACATACTTTATGGCTTCCTGGAATCCTGACTGCATCTGAAGTTGTTCTAATTAACAAAATGCATTTAAGTACACATTAAGTGCACAAACTGAGGAATAAAAGCCTTGAGTATGTGTGTGTGTGTGTGTGTGTGTGTGTGTGTTTAGATATAAATCACATAGTATTTGTTTTAACCAATAATGTTGCAATGTTTGATGGTGGTTTTTTTTCTATACTTTTCCTTTAAAATTTGTCTTTTAACCTTAGAAATCATTGATAAAAGAATTGGCATTCTAATATATTATGCCTGCAGAGATTTTAGTTGAGGGCCATAATAGAGCCCTGAACAACGCTCTTTTCTTGGTTCTCTAATGACTTCAAACTTACCATTTCCTGCACCTCTGTTTTTGCTACTGTAATACACTGATATTCCCTAGTGAGGACCTATAACGGTTAGCACTACGAAGTCCTATAGGCCCCAGTGCATGCGTTCAGGAGGAGAGTGATGGCTACACAACAGGCTAGTTGTGTTAAATATATAGCATTGTGGTATATATCCTGGAATCATGAGGCTTAGAGCATTGATTGACTCATGGAATATGGACAATAACTGGTATTAGTAACCTAAAGCCTGGATTAGTAACCTAAAGCAAGTATTTTAGCTGGCACTTATAAGGTGTGATCAAAAAGCATGTTGAATGTTTAAATTTCTAAAAACTTACTACAGTAAAAGGTACATCATAAAGAACGATGGGATGTGTTTACTGCCATTAATGGCAATGTGTATTTTGAGGACTCAGGTTTACTTATTTATTTATTTTGCTGTACAAGGGATTAATCTCATCACCCTGCACTTGCCAGGCAAGCACTTACTCTACTGAAATATCTCCCCAGCCTGGCAATGTGTATTGTACTGCAATTTTTTTTAATTTGAATTTTCAAAGTACTTTTTATCACAACCTTGTAGGATGAACACAATTAATGGGACTAATGGGAATGAAGGAATGTTAAAGTAATAAATGACACATCTTAGTTTCTCAGTTGTCTGTCTATACAAATCAGAGAATGCCTTTGAAGTACAAACTCAGTTGTTTATTCTTTAAAGTGTTTTAGATGTTCTACTTTTGGCAGTGTGGCTTCCTCAGGGCTTCCCAGTTAGTATATTTAATCTTCTGCCAGGCCATTTGGTTCCCATAGATTGGATGGCCTTTGAGGCACATTTGGACCCCATTTTCAGCAGGGTGAGGCCCCAAGCTGCTTCCAGGTCCCATGTCTTGATCTGGGGGTCCTGGTGAAGAAGCAGTACTTCTTGAGTGTCACAGAGAACAGGGTACACTTCCACGGTCTTCTCCCCTGGGAAGCAAGCTCACCTATGCTAGTCCCCACCTCTGAGATGTGTGATTGGCACACTGAACCCTGATTGCCAAAAGAGATTGCATAGTGCTATTGAACTCTTTTGGGAATCCAGTGGCATAATGACTTTTGACAAAATACTGCCATCTTTGGCCCTCACTAGTGCTATTTTCTAGAATATTAAATAATAAGAGGGCTACCCAATTTCAGTATCTTAAATCTAGGCATAATTTTCATAGCAGTGTGTCTTAGTGTGGGAAATGTTCCATACTACAGTGCATCATCTTTACATGTACATCAAGCATATACTCTATGCTCAAGGCTATTAAGTATTTTGTACAAACTGTTCACATGAATCTTCTCCAAATCCTATGAAAACAACACTCTTAATATCTCCATTTTATAGATGAGGAAATTCAGTTTTGAACAATGACTCTACATGAAATACAACTCTTAATGTGTCCTTATTTCCTACAGAAGAGACTTTAGGGTAGGACTTTACCAGTTACATCCATCCATCCCATGGTCTGACTGATCAAGGATTGATTGCACTCTGGCTTCTTCTGAGGTACCGCCGAGGGTCAGTAGAGTGCTGGTTCTGGCTTCTAAGATTCAAACCCAAGTTTGACTATGTCTGAATTACATGACTAGAAGTACCAGTTGACCCCCCTAAGTGTGTTTGCTAACCTAAAAACAAATAGTATAAGAAAGGTATTTAATATCCTCCTTCATCAGGCATTCAGCATGTGTCACACACAGTAATTCTTCTTGTTCTTGTTCTTCTTGTTCTTGTTCTTGTTCTTCTTGTTCTTGTTCTTCTTCTTGTTCTTGTTCTTGTTCTTGTTCTTGTTCTTCTTCTTGTTCTTCTTCTTCTTCTTCTTCTTCTTCTTCTTCTTCTTCTTCTTCTTCTTCTTCTTCTTCTTCTTCTTCTTCTTCTTCTTCTTCTCCTTCTCCTTCTCCTTCTCCTTCTTCCTCTTCTTCTTCTTCTCTTGTTCTTGTTGCTGTTGTTGTTCTCCTCCTCCACCTTCTCCTCTTCCTTCTCCTTCTCCCTCTCTTTCTCCTCCTCTTCCTCCTTCTCCTTCTCCTTCTTCTTTGTTGTGCTGGAGATCAAACTGGGACCTTGTGCTTTCTAGGCAGGTGCTTAGACTGCCAAGATATCTCCTTGGCCCCTCACACAGTAATTCCGACAAATGCCAAATATCATTGGTAATTTCACTATGTACCAGGTGCAACCTCTTACCAAAATGGCAGTTTCTGGTATGTGATCAAGCTAATTTATGTGTAGGAGAGCGCTCCTAAGTCCTCCTCCTAAGAGAGAAGTGACTATGCTTTCCAAGAAATGTCTACACTACAAACATAGTGTGGGTTTCTGTCCCATGCCCTTGCATATATGCTTCAACTTCCAGCAGAATCAAAGTGCTCACTGGTCATAAGATATACCTGACATAGTCTCTTTCACCCAGGATACATCCTCTTTAGAGACCTTAATTCTCCCTGGAAGAATTGTGTCATGCTTCTTGTGAATGAATATTTTATTTCAACTTGATATGAGCTGAATATTTGGGTAAAGCACTGCTTAACCCTGCCACCAAAACCCAAATGTCTTTCTCGATTTGGAATCATGAGGATTTGAGCACTTGTTGCATCTTCTCCCTGGACTCCTGGAGGGCAGGGACTGGGACTCTGTCACTTCTGTGATATCATGCATGCAATAAGTTCCTTGCACTCAGCTGGCTCCGAGATTCATTCTATGTTAAAGAGAACAGCTACAGTAAGTATTCTTACTTTTTATGACATTAATAAGACTAGTTTAAAAATATATAATGGCAATTCTTAAGAGTAAAGAGGGTGCTGTATCTTTTTTTAAAAGTATCTTTTATAAAGGGAGCAAAAATAGCATTTGAGAGAGTTTGAGGAAATGAGAAAGAGTAAACAAAAATCACCTATGATCTCATCCTCCAATAACAAGTATTTTCATTTTTGCTGTTTGAGTCTGTGTTTTGTCCCTTCATATATATGGTTACAATTGTAACATGCAATTTTCCATTTTTTCCTAGAATATCTTACATATCTTAAGCTCGTATATTGCTGACTAGTTCTTGTAATAATTATTTTAAGTAGCTGCAACAAAATTTAATTAGCCATTTCTCGGTTGGTAAAAGGCCACTGTATCAGCTGACTTGTTGCCATTTTAGTGCAAAGCTTAAATGGATATTTGCCATTGGCTCCTCCAGATCTACTCTCCTGCTGTCCTCTTCATGATGCTGCAACAGTGGACTCCTTAGCCCTCTGGCTTCTGACTGGGCTCAGCCAGTAGGAACAGTGGCAAAAAATCAAAAGATGAGAAGAGTATCCCCACTCTCTCTTTCTAGGGTCATTGGTGGCTTGATTAATCTCTCAATCAAGGGCCAGAGATCCCATCAAATGACTCTGTCTTACTGTGCTGTGAAATTCTAGTAATTACTGCCTTTTCTCCCTTTTTTAGGCTAAATGGCACAGATACACATGCATGCGTGTGTGCGCGCGCGCGCGCGCGCACACACACACACACACACACACACACACACAGACACCACCACCACCACCACCACCACCACAAACATCACAACTATGGACAACACTCTCTTCCTGCTGGTCCTGAAGTGCTGCATTGTCCCTTGACAGATCCTTATACCCAGTCTATATCTTTGCAAAGAGTACTTTTAATTAAGTATTCAAATTTTTCACTTCATCTCCTTGCTGGTGTGTCATACTGTCTCATATAATGCATGTCTTTTTGCATCTGATTTCCTTATGGGAAATTCCCTAAAAGCGACTTATAGAGTCAAAGGATATGGACATTCTTCAAGCTCTTGAGTCATACCTTCAACTTGCTTTTGAAACTCCTGTTTACAATGTTACCAGTATATCCTTCCAGTATTGAACATTTTTGAAATACAATTTTGCTCACTCAACAGATTCAACTGGTATTTTATGATAATTTATGATTTCGTGTCTTGCATTACACTCAAGTTGGCCTTTCAGTTGGAGTTCTTCCTGTGCCCACTCTTACTTTGGATTGTGTCCAGGTTTAAACTGCTCTTCCCCTCTCCACTTATTCTCTAATTATGTGATATATTTACTTAAGGATCTCAAGGGGTGATATTTGTATTAGGCAGTGCTTCTTCAGAGGATGATTTAGAAACTGCTAGAAATGAACTACACTCGGCTCTTTGGCACCCACAGTTATGCACTTTAACCTTTTTAATATTGGTCAATCATCAAGACAAGCCAGTTTCATGCTTAGTGCAAGAGATTGATTGATCCCTTCTGAGGGGGGTAAGTTCTACCTATCTCTTCATGTCTGGACTTTGGAAGATTCTCAAAGTGTAGGAGGTGGAGGCGGACAAGGTTACTGTGGAGGGAGAACTGCTCCAAGATCTGCATTTGTCCCAACTAGTGTCAACAATGCAGTAGAGATACTTGATCCTATTCTAAATAAAAGCTTTTGATATGTTAAAAGAATTTAATCTTTCTAAAATTCAAACACCAGTGTGCCAAAATACTTTAATCTTTTTAACAGATCACTCAATTTTTAAATGCCTTTCCCTATAGAGATCTCCTCTTTAACAAAATTATTGGAGAATTATGAGCACCCAACACATAAAAGTCAACAAGAAATATATTCTTTTCACTTTCATAAATATGTATAGAGTTCAATTCGAACATCATGTCTGTCTTTTGACCAAAGCTTGTATCAGTTTTCTTTCAACTTTATGGAGCTGGCTGGATGTGCAGGCACACCTGTGGTACTAGCACTCAGTAGCCTGAGGCAGAAGGATCACTTGAACCCAGAAGTCCAAGACCAATTTGAACAACATAGCAAAATTCTACCTCCAAAAATAAAATTATTTTTCCTTCAAGTTTATTTTGAAACTTACCTTATAAGATAGAACTACAGATAACCTGGACAGCTCAATATTATTCATGTTTATGTTTATATTTTGTGACATTAGATTTTTAAATTTTGAGGATAAAATCTTCAAAAATTATTTTCTAAAATCAATTTATTAGTTGTGAAACAGCTGAGTAAAATAGATTCCAATTTTCACCAATTTTGTAATTGAGGAAGAAGTTGTAATTTTTAAGGTGCAAGTCAAGCCTGGTTTACAAATAAAGTAATGCTTTGGCAGATTACTCATTTGCTTATTGCTTATAGCCAACCACCACTGAAATTCCTGTTGGGGGAAAAATATCTAATTGCTTTGGCATTTCATCATCTCCACTGAAATCACGAAGCCCATATAAGTGGCTACATCACCTGTCACCATCCTTAAGGATAGGATCAGGGCTAGAGTTAGGGTTTCTTAGGCTTAAAAATCTGTGGAAAGTGTACCATATCAGAGCTGTCTAAATTTGAGCTGAGTTCAATTTTATTGCCTATTTCCTTGCTCTAATACCTTTGGAATGGATCCTTATATGTATTGGTCTGGTTTGACTTTTGGGGTGTGTGTGTGTGTGTGTGTGTGTGTGTGTGAGAGAGAGAGAGAGAGAGAGAGAGAGAGAGAGAGAGTCTTGCTCTGTAATTCAAGTTCGAGGCTGACCTTGAATTCACTATGTAGCTTGGGTTGGCTTTGAATTCACAGCCGTCCTCCTATCTTAGCCTCCTGAATGCTGGGATTACAGGCATTTGCCACCATGCCCAGCTAGTCGGGTTACTTCTATTGTAGATCTAATAAAATAATTTTCTTCTTTTGGAGGCAAACCTTTCCTCTCTTTTCACCAGAATATGCAATGGACTGACTCTAGAAAACTCCTGAGAGCTGTAACAGCTAGGAACACTGGGGCTTAAAATGAATAATGATGTCTCTTGCAGCAGCATTGTCTCATGTGTAGTTTTACAGATTTTCAAAAGGGAAAGGTGGCATTAGCAGATAGGAAAGGGAAGGCTTCTTCCACTGTCAAGGGAAGCTCAGGCAAGATTCTCAGCTTCATCTAAATATTCCAATATTTAATCCATCTAAATATTCCATTCCTAGACTCAGCCCTGTTGCTTTCAAGGGACTGCCCCAGCCATTTACATATAAGACTTGACAGTCCATGAATGCTTGACTTGGATCTAATTTCTTCAGTCTTGTCTAGTTATTCCTGTAACTAACAGGGGTAATAGATAATTTCAAGACAGCTCAGAAGCCCTCTGAATATGAAAGTGCTGACCTTGTTTTCTTCCCTTGAATACCATAGTGCACCCAGAAGCAGTCATCTCATCTCACATCCCTTTTGATCATCTTTACTGTCATAATGGTCAAACGCAACAGGCACTTGGTCTACAAAGCCTGAATTCCACTGGTGTTGGGTGCCAATAAGGACAGATAACAGTATAATCAATCCTGATGCCAGTGCCTGCCACAGAACACCATTTCATATTCTCCACCAATAAAGAATTCAGATCTCAGTCCCAGGATATCAGAATTTAAGAGTCTATTTTCCAGGAACATACTTTATATCAAGTACTGTATCATCCAGGGTCTACTTATGAAAACAGGATGGATTTAATATTAGGAATTTGGTATAAAGACTAGAAGATGAAAAAGAGAATAATGAAAACATAAAACTCTAGAACTGCACAGAACAGCTATCTTTTTCTACCTGTTACTACAGTTCCACACTCAGGACCAGAAAGAAGAAGAATTACCCGTCCCATGTTTCACTCTCCTAGGGCTTCCCATTTGTTTAACTCAGCAGAAAGCTCATTGGCAAAGAGATTGGGAAATGAGGTTTGCCAAAATCTCAACCCTAGCATGACATCGCAGAGAAACTAAGAACCCACTAAACCAAGCCTGGTGATGCATACCTGTAATCCCTGTACTTCGGAAGCTGAGGCAGAAGGATCATAAGTTCCAGGCTCACCTGAGCTACATAACAAGTTCAAGACCACACTATAATAGAGAGACCCGGTCTCAATATGCCAATACAGGTGAAGTGACATCTGCCTGTAATCCCTGGAAGGAAGATCACAAGCTCAAGCCCAGCTAGCAAAATTAGAAACTTAGCAATACCCTGTCTCTAAAAAATAAAACAAAAACCTGGGAATATAGCTCAATGCAAAGGTTCAATTACCAGTACTATTTTAAAAAAAAACTATCCAGGTAAAATACACATGTGTTCCATAAGAAAGAGAAATACAGAGACTACGAATTCTCATTGGGTTAAGGTAGAAGGAATTTTCTTTGTAGCATATGTCAGATGCAACAAAAAGCCCAAAATAAATTTCTTGATTAACTGAACAAGAAAAAGACCAATTGGGCAACTCCTTTGGCTATGAACATTAGATCAATATAAAGTTATTTTTAAATCTACTTTATAAAAGTATCAGAACTTGTTTGTTTGCATGTGAAAGAAAGCCTGATATAGCCCGCAGAGTGCACATACCTATAGTCTCACATACTCAGGAGGCATCGCTCACCCCCATTATAATTCTATGGCTTCTGAAAAGATGAACTATAATTTAACTTCTCTTATTGATTTTAGGAATATAATTTTCTGAAGCAACACCTGATATTCATGTCAATAGTATTTCTTTTTCTTTTCTCTTATCTTGTATTTTCATGAAGCATAATAGTTAGATTTGTTTGGAGAGCATATATATATATATATAATCTTGAACAGTTCAGTCTCTTTAGCCCCTTTCCTAC
>PVKN010024579.1:0-14399 GCA_004027915.1 Capromys pilorides
CATTTAGGAAGAAATTCTCAGTATCTCAGTGTTTCTTAACAGAAGTGACGCTTTAATCATATTCTTAATAGTAACTTTGATCCTTTTGATTAGATTACTCCCTACATTAAGTTTAATGATATTTTAAGGTTATATCTATTCCACCAGGAATTTCTACAGTTTTGGTGCTTCAGTCTTTTAGTTTCCTTCCAGTTTAGGGCATACAAATTTTGTCAAAAGGTAATAATATCTTACTGTCTTCTTTTTAAATTTGTAGCTAACATCTTTTCTTCAGTTTCCTTAACTTGTAATGGTGCTAAGGTAGGAAAAGGATAAAGGAAAATGGAGAAAAAGGGAAGGGAAAGGGCAGAAAAGTGTGGTATTACTGGACAGGTGTAATCAGCTACTTTTCTTCCAGAAATACTCCTGGCTACACCTGAGGCTATAGTAAATATTTTTGACCAAGAAACATCCTCTCTTACAGATCCTATACAGTGAGATAGAAAAGGAAGAGAAAATGTTAGGATGTTTGTGAAAATTTAAAAGCTTTTGAAGTGATATGCACAATTAAAATTAATTATCTTAAAAACTACTTAAACTTCATGATATCGTTGAATATCTTATACTAGGGATTTTATATTTTCATAATAAACAAATATGTGATGTATTTTTTAGCTTGAATCCAGGAACCTGTGTTGTTTTTGTTGTTATAAAAGATATGCTTAGAATGGCTACTACATGTAGATATCCATTAAATGTTCACTCCTCCATTATGGTTAAGCGAAGTATACTTGATCATCTAGTTACACATATTCAGAATATGTTGAGAGTATTACTTATCACTGTTTATTGATGCCAGCATGAGATGGAAAGCCTAAAATTAAAGCCACATATTATATTCCAACTTAACTTCTGCTGAAACTGAGTCTTCAAAAGCCTAACTAGAATTTTTCTGTCCACTGTGCTCCCATAGATAAGATTCCTCAGTCTAATAAGATCAAATAGTTGAAGAGAATTCCCTTATTATTCTTCAGTAGTAGATTTCAGTTCCGTAAAGTAATTAACCAAGCTAACTTCATCCCCTTGCTCAAATTAGAGATTCATTCCACACTCCAAATATATAAAGTGCAGTTCTCACAGTTCCTGGTTGTTAACTCTGTTGTAGATTGAAATCCTTATGTGGCACAATTTGGCATGCGGTATCACCCTTCACAAGACTGAGAGAATGTGTGAATAATATACTGCTATCAGTCTCATCTGCCTCAAATTAGGCATTGTGCTTTCAACCACATTCAGAAACTTAAGATGGGAAGCTGTCATGCATAAATAGAGTAAAAAATGGCCAAACTATAGTGGTGTACTGCAAAATATGTTTTATTATCAAAGCTGAACAGTAATAAATCAATGGCAATTTTGAAATTCTGGACAGGAAATGAAAGGAGTTGGGACACACATGAAACTTTCATTTTGTTTCCTTTTGAATATCGTGATTTAGAAAGGCTAGAGTTGTCTATCAGATGGTTTCATAGCTCATATTGAATATGATGAGCTATTTTACTAGATCATGGTATAAACCAGCATTTCCTGATCTAAGGTGCACTAAAATGTATTGCTCACAAAAATATAATGAAGTCCCATCTCTGTAGCTTACTATTCATTAAATGTGTAGGTTTTTTTTATCAAGTACTGTAGGCAATTTTTATTATCAGGAAAATCTGGGAAACACGCTGGAGAAAAGGTATACTCGAAACAGTAGAGAAAGTGAATTTCTGAGGAACAGAAGTAAAAGCTAATTGGCGTTTGGCAGAATTCAGTTTCTTGCACTTGTATATCTGAAGTCTCCATTGATGTTTTTTTGCTAGATACCTCTGCTAGCTCCAAGAAGCTGCCCATAACTATCACTATGTAATTTTTGTAAGACTTTATGGCATGAGTGCATGGTTTTTCTTCTAGGCTAGCAGAAGTGTCTTTCTGACACTTGACCTACTTTTAAAGAGCTCCCTTGATTATTTCAGTCACATTCAAGAAAATCTCCCTAGTTATCAACTCCAAATCACACAATTAGTAAATCATAGGAATGATATATTCACCACAGCCCTGACCATATTCAATGAGTGGGGCTTTTGCGTGATCTGTGCACTCGGGAAAGACATCCTTCAGGCCATCTTTGAGTCTCATCTATTACAAATACAATTCGTAACAGACTATAACAATGGAAATGAAACAAAAGATTATGAAATGACATTGTTCATCAAAAAGTTCACTCATATAGAGATCCAAGATTATTAATACTTATATATGGTAAGAACGTTTTATAAAGCCAAAAGATAAGGATAGATAAATTATATGAAATTTGAAGCATAGGTACATCAACACAGAGCATGTGGTTTACATGTATATTAAGATACTTGAATTCATATATAAGTAAGACAATAGTGATGACCATCAATTGTTTACATATCAGAATTATTTTTTAAAGATTAAAAATACAACTGCTTGTATTAATGCTTCAGAAAATATAATTTTTCAGAAGGGAAAAGGAGAAAACACTGAGGGGGATCATTGCTTTGGGATTTACTTTTGTAAACAATACCAAACTGTATTAAATAATAACAAAATAGCCTGTGGTGTTTGTGGGAGTTCATGGATAACTTCAGTGATGGGGTCTAGCCTAGTGGGTTTCTCCCTGTCTCTCTCTCTCTTTCTCTGTCTCTCTGTCTCTGTCTCTCTCTTTTTCCTGGATGCCACAAGGTAAACAGGCCTCCTCTGTCATGTATGATACATAGCATTTGACTGTTTTTCTTCATAGAATGAAGTACACATTTGCTTATGAATTCTTTATCCTTTTCACTCAAGTTTTCTTATGAACCATGGGTTTCCAATAAAGTAGATTACTAAAGTTCTATACATTTATGGAAAAAGTAATCTATGTAGAGAGTGTATTAGGATGGTTACATATATAAGCTCTATATTCAAATATGACTTGGTTAGGTCTTAATCTCAATTTTATTACACAGGAGCTCTATGATCTTATTATCAGGTGGTTTCTTTCTAAATGTGACTGACCAAATAAGCCTTATGAGTCTGTGGGTTGCTTGCCTGTACTTCTGCAGTTGAAGTTCAAGTTGTTTTCATCATGAACAAAGAACTGAATGAAATGAACAAAAGACAGTGACAAAGTTTATTTGGAAAAGTAAAATCAAAGAGTGACAGAGAAACATTCCTGCAGCATGAGCTTGGCCTGAACAAAAAAGGAAAAAGCAAGATAAAAGTACCCTCTGGAGAACACAGGATCAGTCTATCACGAGGAAAGCTATAATAGAGAGCTGGTTTTGTCCTCTGTGTCCTTTTATGCCACCTAGGGGTTGAAGAAACCCACGTGAACTCCTACATAGGGATCCTGAGAGGTGTTGCTGCTATGGTTCACCTCTTTTCTTAGCCAGTCTAAGCCACAACTCTGTCTCCTATAATCATTTCCTGCTGAGAGACCAAATCCCCATAATTCTTTATGGGGTGTTGAAGGAGCAGAGATTTCTGTCCTCTATAACTTTTTCAAGCTGGAAGGGGATATAGAGCCTACCTCTTGAAGATTATGTGCTCTTCAACTACTGTGGGGTACTGTGGCTGAAGAAACAAAGAAACTGTCAGGAAACGATGACGAAAGTTGTCTTAGTTACTCTTCTGTTGTTGCTGGGGCAAATACCCGACACTCAAAATGAGGTAAGGAAAGGTTTATTTAGCTCACAGTTACTGGAGGTTTCAGTCAATACTTGGCTGGCTCTGAGGCAGAGCAGCACATGGCAGAAAATAACATTTCATGGTGGCAGCAAAGAGCAAGAGCAAGGGAGAGAGTAGCAGCAGCTCAAGAACCTAACATCTCATCCTTTCTTACATTGAAACGCAAATTACCTGACCCAGGGTAGGTGCAGAACCCACACCCACAATAATCAGTCACAAAATCTGGAAGCTGCCTCATGACTACATGAGGCTTTGGGGAGACACCTGTACAAAAACCATAACAAAAGTGTTAGTGCTCATTGAGCTGCCTGTTTGATAGGAGAAAGGAACGTCACCATTAGCTCATGTATAATTTGGGCATATCAGACTTACATGCTTCCTGTAGTAGCACTGGAGTCTTGCTTTGTGAAGAAAAATCTCAAGCCTTCCATATGATCACAGGAGCAACTTTCTGTTTTAGGGCAATCTTGTTCTTCAACCAGTTCAGGAAGGACTGGCTTTATTCTAGAAAAATAAATCAAATTATCTGTCCCGGCCACCTTTACCTTAGTGAGTGTGGCAAGGATCATTGAAAAGGGACCCTTTCATTTTGGCTTTAATTGATCAGTGGGTATTCCCTCTCTATAAGTTTTCATGAACACTTGGTCTCCAGGATGGAATATAGGTAGTCCTCCTGCACCAGGAGCTGGCAAGATTCTGTTCCCATGCATTTGGATAGACTCTTGTGTTTGGCCTAGACTAAAGAGATACTGTAAGTGTCTTGTGATCTCTGTCTGAGTCCTCTGAGTTCACTATCAGCTCAGAGGATAGAATTGTCCTCCCATATAATATCTCAAATGGACTCAAACTTAGAGTGTTTGGTGCTCATGAGCACTACTGTCAGCAAATGAAGCCAGGACTCAGATGTCTCTTGGCAAAATTTTTGCTTTAGGTTCTGCTTGGCTCCTTCTACCTTTCCAGAAGATTAAAGCTGCCAGGTTAATTGGAGGTGGTACTTTATTCCTAAAGCTTTGCCACTTCTTAAATTATTTGAAAGGTAAAAGAAGGTCACTATAGAGAAACAGGAAGTACAAATTTGGGTATGATTTCTGTAAGAATCATCTTGACTGTCTCTGCAACCTTTTCTGAATGGGTAGCAAAGGATTCACTCCAGTATGTAAAAGTGCCAACCAGGACCAAAATTTGTTGTAATCATTTACATGGTGGCAATTTGGTAAACTCCAATTGTCAATCCTCCCAGGGTATGTCCTTCTCCTCTGTGCAGCTTCTAATTGGCTAAGCTTTGCAGACTTGTCAAATGTTTGCCACTAGTCCTACCTCTATAAAAACTTGAATGACCATTTCCAATGTAGCATCTCTTCCCTTCTACTCTGTCCCTTGAAGAAGGACTGCTTTCTTTTCTAAATACCAAGGGAGTTTCCTTTGTAATTCCTCTACTGTAGATCATTTATCTTCTTGGGTAGTATAGACTGGTTCTAATGCTTCCTCAGGTACTGGAAATAAGGATATAACCGTAAGGGGCTATAATGCTGCTTCTTTTGTTTCTCTGTTAACCTTTTGATTTCTCAAGGAAACTTCACACATATTTCTTTGAAGAATCAGGGTTAATAGTAGTGTAAGTTTTTGTAATATCTTGAGGGGTGTCTACGAGCATGGCCTGCTACTTGATAAGCCATTACCCCATTAAACATAAGAAATCTTATTCCTCCAGAATAGCTCTGACCTGGAGAGCCAGATGTGGTGGCGAATGTCTGTAATCCCAGCCTTTTGGAGGCTGAAGTTGGAAGATCAGTGTCAGTTCAAGATCATCCTGGGCTACAAAAGTGGGCTCAAGGCCAGCCTGAACTGCATAGTGACACCCTGTCTTAAAAAGACAAAAATCAATCAATCAATCAATCACTCGTCAATCAATCAATAAATGGAACCAGAATAGCTCTAACCTGATGGGGAGTCAGGATTTCTAGGCTCTGTCTCAAAAGTAACTTCTCTGCTTCTAGGTTAATATAACTGCAAAAAAATCTCCAAATAATGGTACCCTTGACCTGAACTATGGCTATAGTTCCAGAGGAGGATTTTCTGGAGAAGGAAGTGAAAACAAAACAAGGTAATTAAAATGGCTCACCCATGATGTTTAAGTTTTCCCAGGGTTCCTTTGAGGGGAAGATGATATGTGTGGCCAGGAGCATTGTGGTTTCCTTGGACCTCTTCAGTAAATGAGTGTTTTGGCTGGTTTCATCCCTCTTTGGGAGTATGTATGGTAAATATTCCAGTGCCATGAAAGAGGAACATTGGCTTCCTCACACTTGGAGCAAGGCCCAGGCTGTGGTTTAGTGAAGTTGTGTGCCCAGCTTCTATTTTTCTTGTGCTTGAAACAGAAACCTTTTCCGTGGTTGTCCCTGGGTTTTTCCAAAGATGACCTGGATGAGTTTAAAGCATTGCCAAATGCAAGAGCCATGATATTGAACTTTTTTTTTGGCTTGCCTCTAGGTTCTGAATGATAAACACTAAAAAGGCCATGTTGAACAATTGGGTCATGCGTGTGTGGGATCACCTGAAGTTTTTATAGCTTAAACCAGGTATCTGGAGCTGACTGACAGATATAATGTAGTTCCACTAGTGCTTCTCTATCCCTGGAAGATGGATCTAAATTAGTATATTAGGAAAGAAGCCACACCTCTAGATATTGTCCTGATAAGTGCAACTGACATATCAGATATCATTCTCAGTTGGAATTATCTTCACAGGGAGGTTTATTTTCCCCTTTTCAAACACATTGTTCATTCGTACAGTCTCTAGCCTCTTGTACATCTATAACTGAAAAAGGGTCCTGATCTATTGCAATGCCTGGTGACTATAATCAGGAAGTGGGAGAGGACCCCCACCCCAGTATCATTAAATAGACCAGGTGGATGCACATCTGCCTGAGAGACAAGTGAGGGCTTCCAGATGTTTCATTCAGGATATCTTTCTCCTCCTCCAGGTGATACTAAACACCATAGTTCCTCAGCATTCCCTTTGAAGGATAGCCACAAATGCCTCACTAGAAAGGTCTTCTTTCTACCTTATATGTCTTAAGCAGAAACTTTGTAACTGGAGAATCATCTTATAGTTTAAAGTATTATCTTATGCCTATCTCTTTCCACTCCTAGTTCCTACTAAACATAAACCATATTGTAATATAAATAAGCTGTTTCAGTTTTAGAGTGTCAGGATTAAATATCTGCTATTTATTACGAATACGGCCGATTAGTGAAATCTAGATGGTGGCTGGATCCAAGAGGTTTCCCCTTTGGTCATCCTGGGCCTACAGAGAGGAGACAACTTTGTCTTCCCTCCTTAAGATGGCATCCCATGCATAACTAGGAGATCCTAGTGTTATAGGCAGCTAAATTAGATAGAAATATTATAGGCAGTCAAGCAGGGCCAGGCTCTCAAGGATGACATGGAAGACAAGGTGACTTTACAGCTAGAGACAGACACTCCTCTGTTGCAGGCTAGATCTCAAGACAAGAGTAAACCAAAACAACTACATACTTCCTTAAGGGTGGGCATCAGGGATTGATATGCTAAATAAGTATCAATCACCTCAGGAGCCCAAGCCCAATAGGTGGTATTCTTGCCCACTTGCTATGTGACTTGCTTTCCCATTGAATCCTGATTTTAATCAGTGTTACCTGAGCAATGGTGCTTGTACTCTCATTGGCTGACCACAGTCACTGTCTCGTCTCATACCCACCTAAGCAAGTTCCCACATCTTCATAAAAGTCCCTGGAAGAGACAGCTTCTCAGGGACACCCACTCGGGACCGCTCTCCTGTCCCTCTCTCGGACAGGAGCTTTCTTTCCCTCAATAAATATCTTTTGCTCATTGCCTCCATTTGTTCCTAAAATTCATTCTTCGGTTTTAGAGAACACAAACTCTTCCCAGATACTTTTCAAGTTGGGGATCTGTTTTCCCTATATCATTTGGAGGTTCCCTATTGGAGGTCATCCACTCCAGATAAGTTTTTTTTTTTTTTTTTTTCCTGCATCACTAGGACTTCAGGAAGCATCCCTTTGAAACCCTAAAACATACCAGAGAGAAGTCTCTGAAACTTAGAGTGATGCTGCTTTCACTTATAAAAGCACAGAAGAAATCTCCACCTTCAGGGGTTTTTGTCTCCATACTGGAGCTCATTAACTCTTTAAGGACACAGGGCTAAGCCACTTATGGTTTAGGAGTCCTTTCACTCCTGTGAGATAAGGGTGGAACTTTCCCCTAAGCAACCATTCCTTTAGCCACTTGAGCTGCTTGATGGTTCAACTGGTATTTCGAGTGCCTTGATGACTCTACCTAAGGAGAGTGGATCCTATTGGGAAAATTGTTTTTGTATTTACTCCAGTTGTAAAAAGGTCTCTGCTTTTCTATACCCACAGTCTCTTCAAATAATTTTTAAGCTCTGTTTATCTGTTGCACTCAGGTCATTATGCATAGGTTCTTAAATTATCTGCACTTAAACAGGAAGAAATTCAACCAGGAAGCTATTGCCCCATGTCAATTTTAAAATAAGGTGGAAGTGTAGACTCTAACTCTGGTTTGAACAGGCCTTGCTGGCTATTACTGCCCTGCCTCCCAACAATAGCTTTAGGCATTTCCTTTCAAAATGGACAAATTGTTTTCCTTGGTGTAGCAAAGAGCTGCTGAGGTGGTTATTGTAATTAGAGTTCCTCCATCTTGTTCTCCAAAAATCTGAGGTGTAGCTTAGAAGGAAAATTAGAAGAAGGGAGAGAGGGAGAGAGGGAGAGAGGGGAGAGGGAGAGGGAGAGAGAGAGAGAGAGAGAGAGAGAGAGAGAGAGAGAGAGAGAGAGACTACCTCTATCTTCAGGAACCCCTAGAGATTCTAAACCTATATACTCATGCTTCCCACACCCAAGATAAGACCTTTAATCTTAGCATCATATCCTTAGTTCCAACAATACACCAAAAGAAAAAAATTAAAAAGAAAAGCCCTTCCCTGGTTCCTCCAAAAACAAAAACAAAGGAAAGAATGAAAGAAAGAGAGAAAGAAAGAAAGAAAGAAAGAAAGAAAGAAAGAAAGAAAGAAAGAAAAGCCCTTTGCAAACTAGAGTAAATGAGCCCAGACTAATTTTCAAAACAAAGAGAATGGGTGGCTGGAACAGAGGACAAGGTATGCCACAAGAAAGAAAACAAAAGCCATTTTATTCCCTTCCCATACCTCCCATTGAATAGGGGAGAAGAAAATGTTGTTGTTACTAAATTAGATAGAAATATTACAGGCAGTAGACAGGGCCAGGCCCTCAAGGACAACATAGAAGACAGACACTCCTCCACTGTGGGCAACAAAAGCAACTATGAACTTCCTTAAGGGTTTGCATCAGGGATTGATATGCTAAATAAGTATCAATCACTTTGAAAGAGTCTGGAAAGGGTCAGGAGCCCAAACCCAATAGGTGGACTTGCTTTCCCATTGGATCCCAATTTTAATCAATTTTACCTGAGCAATGGTGCTTGTAGTTTCAATGGTTGACCACAGTTTTGTCCTACCTCATGCCCACCTAAGTGAGTTCCCATATCTTCTCCACAACCTTGGACCCGCCTCACCACATGGTTTTCCTCTATAAGTCCCTGGAAAAGACAGTTTCCTGGGGACCACACACTCGGGACCCCCCTTCTTTCCCTCTCTGGGATAGGAACTTTCTTCCCCCTAATAAATCTATTCTGCTCATAACCTCCATTTGTTCCTAAAATTCATTCTTCCGTTTTAGAGAACATGAACTCGTCCAGGTGTCTTTTAGGTTGGAAGCTTCATTTTCCCCCTGTATCAAAACTACCACTCTGCTAGCTTTCATATGGATTCCTGTGTGCTAAGATCAAGGAATGAATTTTAGAAATAAAAGAGTTGAAGAACAGATCATATTTATCGGGGAAAGAAAGCCTCGGTCTGAGAGAGAGACAGAAGGGGACCAGGTGGGTTGCCAAGGAACCTACCTGCCTTTTCTAGGGGTTTTTATAAAGGAAATCCATGTGAGGTGGGTCCAAATGGCAAACATGGGAAATTACAAAGTGGGCATGAGGTGAATAAAACTATGATTGAGAAACAGGATTACAAGAATAATTGTTCAGGTAAGGTGATTAAATGGAGATCAAGTGAGGAAGTGAATCATGTAGCAAGTAGGCATGAATAGGGAACAGGGGCTTTTCCTATAGGGGGTTGAGTTAGTGACTCCAGCTTTATCAAGGTGATAGAGACCTATTTAGAGTATGAATACCTGAGGTTTTTCTTTAGAGAGTTATGTGGGTTCATTTGTTTTATCTTTTGTCTTGAGGTCTAGCCCACAGCTGGAGGTGCCCCTTGCTCCTACAGTTACAAGGTATTTCCTTTGAGGACCTAGCTCTATCTGACTGCCTAAAACATTTGTAGCTAACTCAGTTGCTTACAACACTGTGGTGGAAAAAGTGGCAAGCAGTTCTCAGCACACCTATGTATGTATGTATTTCTGGTGTAAGAAAAGAGGGAGGAAAAAAAGGAGAAAATAAAAGCCTTTACGATGATTTCAAGAAAAGCAACAACAAACAAAATGTGCCCATCATACTTTGCCTGGTCTCCTCCTGGCCGGTAGTAATCTTTTTCTGAAAGTGGCATGCCAATTAAACATTAGTAGGTTTGCATTATTAACCTCTCCTTCTGGAGTTGAACTCCAGCTTCTTCTCATCTTGAACAAAAAAAATCAAAAGATGGGGACAAATTTTTATGAAAAGTTGAAAATGAAGTGTGAGGGAGACACTGGCTCTGCAAGGTGAATGAGTAAAAGAGGAAAAATAAAGCTATAGGTACACCACAGAGGGCACAGAGTGGGCTATCAGGAGCTCATTCATATTTTAAAAATTACACAGTCAGTTTTTCCAGACAAAGCAATGAATATATGTGGCCAGAATGCTTTTTAGTTTAGGTGTAGTTTAAACTGTCTTGGAGATAATAAAATGTAATAAAAAATCTTGCATAATTTAAATCTTAGAGTTTGTTAATACCAATGAACTGAGTTTGTAAAGAAAAGTTTACATTCAGAAAATCTATGCTTTTAGATTCCTAGTTGGAAAGTAGTGCATGATAATAATAGCATTTTCCTTCTAAAGGAGAAAAACCAAAGTTTGACTGGCTGTTAGGTACCCAAGCTGTGATTTCTTTGATTAACATAATCTTTCATAACACACTGAAAATAAAAATTTGTATGATTTCTCACTCTTCTTGTATTGCCAATGGAAATGTAGTTCTGCAAATCACAAATGAACTGTGCTAACAATTATAAAACGTTTGACAGCAGAATCTTATTGTTGAGAAACCTAATTTGAAAGAGGCATAAATTGGGTGACATCCAACCAGGTCACAGTGAAGCTGTGTGATTTAGTTCAATGTTATTAGTGCTACTTATATCTTAGCCATTCTTTAAAAAATAGAATGAAAACATAAGCAAAGGACTGTGTGTTGTGACTCAGAAATCTTTAGTGGGATGACAAAATGAAGTCATTTTATCAGATTTTAAAAGATTTTGAATATTATTTTTATACAATGAGATGTGAAGGAAATAGACCTTTAAAATGTTTTTGTCTTTCCCTTTTTAAAGTGCTCACTATAGATAAATGATGGAGCTTAGAAAATGGAACACTCATCTAAACTGGAACAGAAATCTTGTGAATTTTGAAAATCTAAGTGCAGTTAAAAAACCAATGTATATATTATAATTGTCTCTTGAGCTTGTGTACTCTTAAAATAATAGCAGCTGCTGAGATGCAAATACTTTTATGTATTTTCTTTGCAGGATGGATTTTTGCTTTAGGCAAAGTACCTAGCGCACAAGAAATCTTCAGGGATGCACAAAAGTACTTTTAGTTGAATTATTTTTAAAATCAGAAAAAAGGCTGGGGAGATAGCTTGGTGTTTTAAGTGCCTCCTGCAAACCCAGGTTTGATCCTAAGTACCACATGCTATTCCAGCACTAGAACCTAGGTATACTATTCTGGCCACCAAAACTGAGCATGGTGGCACATGCCTATAATACCAGCATTGGGGAGGCTGAAATAGGAGGATCACTATGAGTCTGAGCTGCATAGCAAGACCCTGTGCTAAATAAATGAAGAAATGAAAGAGTTTTAATAAATCAGAACAAAATGAATACAATGTTGTGAAGAATGGTTTCTTTAGTTAGCTTATCAGTCAGACAGCTAACTAGGGGAAGGGCCTAAAACAGAGTCAGATAATCATTCATATTGATGGGAATTAACATAATAGTGAACTAGGACCTTGAACAGAGTATGAACTTCCTTAGGCAACACAGAATGGAGTCCCCTCCCTAAGAGGAGCAGAGCAGTTGCCTACTAAGATCTTGAGCTCTAAGAAAGTAAAAATGCAAATTAACTAGCTTTTATTCCCCTAAAATTCCAGTTTCCTTTAAACCCTATGTATTGAAGAACTCAGTTAGAGAACTTGAACTCCAATTGATCATTTTAAATCCACAGAGACACTTATGGTAGGTGATCATTGAAGAATTGAGAAATTACAGGGCTGGCAAGATGGTTCAGTGGTCTAAAGTGCCTGCTTAGGAAAGCTTATGTAACCGTAACCACAGGGATCATGGTTCAATCTCCAGCAGCACATGCTGTGCCAGCCCCACCCTCAGGGCAGGCTGAGCCTTCCATAATATAAACAAATAATTAAAAAGAGAAAAAGAAAAAGAAAAAAGAGAAATTCCAATACTCTGCTTATCTATAATGATCTATGTATCAAGAGGCCACATGTCCACCCACTTGGTACCCTTCCTGGAAATTTAGGAGCTATTCTTATTTACAGCAAAGCTCTTCTGACTTTCTTTTTTGCTTCATGAGTTAATTTGTCAGTATTGTGAGACCACAATGTTAGTAGACATGGTAAAAAAAAAGGTCAGCATATATATATTTCTGAAAAAAACAAATGTATGACTTTATGTAGTCATAAAACACAATTTTCATTTTTTTATGGTGGAAAGGGTCACAAAAGCCAAGATGTTTGTGGTCCATATAAGTCATAGTATGACTCTGTATATATTTCAGGAAAGTGTGATTGGTTGTTTGATACAGATAACACGATAACCATGTCTGTAATTCTTACTTAATAGCAAGCAGCAATTTTGCATGTGTCCTTCATTTAGAAGTCCTGAGAAGTGAATATCATTCTAGATAATCTGAGTAGGATTTAAATGCAATCTTATGTATTTTCCTAAGAGTGGCAAAGGAAGATTTGACACACAGAAAAAAAGGCAATGTGAACATAGAGGCAGAGATTACAGAGATGTGGTCACACACCTAAGACTGATGGAAGTTACCATGAGCTAGAAGAAGAAAGGGATGGGTTCTGCCCTAGAGCAACATTGGAAGACAGGACTTATCAAGACCTTAAGTACTATGAAACTGCTTTTAGAATTACATTCTCCATGTTACTGGATTCTAGAATGCTGGGTTCTCCTACAGGGGCTTTCTAGATTCTTCTTGAACATAGAATTAGACAAAGTAAACAAAGACATTGGCAAGGTTTTACTTTTATTAAAGATAGCAAAAGAACCATGCTCTGAGAAGTAAGTTTGGACCAACTAAAAATATTAAAATAAGTGTACTCTGTGTGGTAAAAGTGATATAGGGGAAAGAAACTCCCAAGCTGAGAGATAGCTGGGATGAGTTTGTGTTCTCTAAAACTGAAGAATGAATTTTAGGAACAAAGGAGGTTAAAAGAAGAATTTGTTGAAGGAAGAAAGCTTCTATCCAAGACAGAGACAGAAGGGGCCCAGAGTAGGTTGCCAAGGACCCTGCCTTTTCTAGGGATTTTGTAGAACAAAACTATGAGGTGAGGGGGTGTAGGGTGGAAAATATGGGAACTCACAAGATGGGCATGAGGTGGGACAAAACTATGGTCCACCAATAAGACTACAAGTATAATTGCTCAGGTAAAATTGATTAAATCACGATCTAACAGGAAATGAGTCAGTTAGCTAGCAGGCCTGAATACAGAACAGCGGCTATTCCCTGTAGGATTAGTGACTCTTCCTGGCCTTTTCAAGGTGATTGCTACATATTTAGAATATCAATACCTGTTGTCACCCCTAGTGAAGTATGTGTCTGCCTTTGTTTAATCTTTTTTCTTGAGGCCTGGCCCACAGCAGAGGTGCCTGTCTCACTCACAGTTGCAAGGTAGCTTGTCTTCCATACTGGCTCTTTCAAGTCTCACTGCCTATTATATTTTTATCTAACTCAGCTGCCTATAACAAAAGTGAGCCAGTTTAAAAGAGAGAGCACAATGGCCATGAGGTTAACGGTGGTAGTCTTTTGTATCTTCCACTTCTCAAGCTGAGGTCAGGCCTAGGCCATCCTACTAAAAATTCTGTGAATTCTCCCTAGAAGAACTGACCATAGCATTCTCTGATTGGCTCCAGGTTCAGGGAACTATTTTTCTGTGTATTTCCTTGGTCTCTGGTGTATCCCACTTGCTCAAGCAGTTTGCTGTGCCCCAAACCCCTGCCTCATTAAAACCTTTAAGATAGTAGATGTGAGTTGGTTTAAGCCGCCAAGTTTGTTAAAACAGCTACAGAGAAAAAATGTATTCAACATAAATTTGATTTTCTTATTCCTTAAATACAAGTTTTCTATTTATATCTAAA
>PVKN010024580.1:0-14421 GCA_004027915.1 Capromys pilorides
ATATTGCCAGTTCTGCTGATAACCCACTACTATTATGGAATATTGCTCTATGTATACAAATACTTTCTCTTAGTTCAGTGAGAAGAAATATTTGTGCCAATAGTGTTTAGAAAAGTTATCATGCCTGCATCTTGTACTCTGAACAACTACTATGAAGACAACAATATGCATTGTTGTCAATGTTATTTCTTATTAAAAGAAATAAAAAATAAAAATTCCGATATAATCATTTCTTGCTCAGCTAGTTCTGTGCTGAGTGCAGCCAGATGGACCACAGTTCCTGTTGTTGGAGCTCGGCACCTCCTGTGACAGTGGTCAAAGGCAGCATTTGGGAGATGGCAGGGTGTTCCCTTCACCCCCTGTACGAGCCCCATGGGTGTTTCTCTGGCGCCGGTTCCCCAGATCTTGTCCTTCAATCTGCTCCAGTTTCCTTCCATCAAAATAAGGATGTGTAGCCAGCTAACAACCCTGTCCCTGGGAAAACTGCTTGCACAAATAACTGTGAAGACACCAAACTGAGAGTAAGTGATTAAAGATGCAGAAGATATTCTGCAAACTCCTGTTTTCTTCTTTAGACAGCTTTCCCTCCAGCCAATAGGAATTTAGGAGTAGATAGCATCATCTGTTTCTAGCAGATATGTAGGCTATAGAGGTATTTCAGCCTAGAGGGCAGAGGAGAAAAAGCTGAAAGAACTAGACTTCTGGGCTCTAGGAGAGGGCTGATTTAGGTCTGAGAAGAAAGTCTCTGGGATTTGGGGGGAAAGGAATCTGAAGTTACGGAGAATTGAGGTCTTTTTCCTGTAGGAACAAAGATGCAAAGAGATGAAGGCCTGATGATTCTTTGAGGGAAGACCCTGACTGGACCCAATGGGAAGGATGTGGCTTCTGTTTGGGGAGAGGATGAGAGCAGGTGTAGGCGCAGAGCTCCTGAACCACACCGGGGGGGGGCGGTCAGCAGAGCCACGGTTGGGGGTGACGCTCGAGCACATGGTCAGGCAGCACAGCACAGCGCAGCACCCCGCACGCCTCGGCTCCAGGAGGGGGGTGCGCAGCGCGGCCTAGCTCTCCACGGACACTCAGCCAGGGAGTGAAAGAGTCGGTGCATTAGACTGCCACGGCCACCAGACCAGAGCACCAGAGGCTGGGTGGCGTCGCTGGCACCCCAGCACACACACGCACACGCACACACACGCGCACATGCACACGCACACGCACATACATCCACATGCATGCACGCACAGACGCGAGCACACAGCGACTCTCAAACACGTCTGCAGACATCGCTGAACCTGCCCTCTGGGGAAGATCACCCCGGGGTGATTTTGCCCTAAGCACAGAGTCTCTCTTTAAGCAGGGACAAAGCACAGGAGGGCAGATTTTTCTCAAACAACTTCTGCAAATGGAGGCTGCTGTCAGCTGTTGGGATCGTGCTGTTTCTCTCTCCTTCTTCCTCCCTGTGGCAGGACTGAGAATTTTCGCACCCGGTGCTCGCTTCTCAGCCCCATCCGGGCTGTGGGCAGCAGGGGAGGGGAGGCCGGAAGTGAACCCAACGGCCCGTGCAGGTTGATTGCAAACCCAAGAGAGACTTCTCTGGCCTGGCGGGTGGAAGACAGAAGGGCTCCGCAAGGGACTCAGGGTGGTTAAAGGTCTGGAAAGCGTGGGAGTGGTTTTTGACAGACTTCCAGGACACTTTGGGGTGGGGTGGGGGGATCTTTTGTTTCCCTTTTTTGGCAATCTGGCTGCTTCACTTGGGAAACTGAAGGTTAAACAGAGGCTCAGACTCCTGACCCAGTCTCTCCCAGGCAGCAGCACTGCCCCTGAGGCACGAAGGCTGCCTTGCTATTAAGCAGAGCTCTCCCGGGCCTCGGGCCTCGTGGCCTGGAGCCTCCCGGGGGTTGCCTGCTGCACTCTGAGGGGAAAATAAGTGGCTTCCTTGAATGAAAAATCTGCATTACCCCTTAAACCTCCACTCCAGGCCTCCTTCCTTGGATTCGGAGGGTTGCCCCTGGGTTGTGGTGCTTCCCAGAGGACTAGCAGTGGACTGTCACGAAATTTAGGCAGCCACAAAACCACCTCCTGGACAGCTCCATGGTTCTCCATGGTCCACCTAGGATTACTCACAGTAGTTTCCTAGGCCCCTCAAGGAATGAAAATACCATAAACAACAACAGTGAAGTTGTAAAACTGCGAAACAATAGCAGAGGTGATTTCTACCATGAAAGGAAGAGCAGATTCCTCACGACACTTTTCCAAAGACCAGAGACTCAGCCCCTGAGGAAGGAGGAAGTTGTTTCAGGGCGGGGCTGCTGCTGTCTGGGCTACTTTACCTGTGACTGGAAAGTGAAAGCAGAATAGAACGCAGTCAGTCCCCGGGACTATTTCTGGAGAATTTGGCCCGTTCCCCAGTGAGCCAATGGGCTTGGGGAAGCACAGAGCGTCAGTTGTATCTGGCAGACTGAGCTCCCGAGCGCGGCCTGGCAGGCCACCTGCTTGGAAACTGCTTAGGCGCAGGGAGCCAGGGTTTTCCTGGCCGCTTGTTTTCATCAAGCAAGCACTACACAGAGATTAAGACGCAATTTTAAGGAACAGATGGTTGGTTTGGAGAGAGCAGTAATAAGTGATGATACAGTAAAACAGCACAACTAAGAATATAAGCATTTTGGAACAGGTTAGCTATTCATAAAGACTGCGACATTTCTTTTAATTTTTAATTATGAATGAATGAGGAAAACCAGCAAAGAACAGTGAGTACATGGAAATAGGAGAAGAAAACAAAAAATGAATATTAGAGATAACAGAGACGTGTAGAAGAATAAAATTATGGTCCCGAGGAATGGCTGGATTTGGCTGCTTCATCAATAGTAAGATCCGGTCACTGTACTGAAAGGCTCTGGTCTCCCTGCTGGACCAACTGTGCTCACAGAGCCGCGAAAGCCACTAAGATAAAGACGCAGTGGCCTCAGCATTCCCACCTAGTTCCATGGCGTGGCGCGCAAGGAAGTCAAGCCGCAGAGGAGCTGGGGGTGCAAGGAACCAGAAGGGTGACCAGGAGGACGAGGGTTCCCTTTAGAGAACACAGAAAAGTAGCGAAGAGAGCAGATGCCCGGGAGACGGGAAGAGTTAGGGCAGGAGGATTTGGAGCCTAAATTGTAAAGCAGGGGAACAATTGTCAGACAGGAAGGGATGAGAGGTAAGGGGTGGGTGACAGCTTTCCAGGGTGTCTTTCCAAAGTGAGGGGAGGGAAAATGAACAGAAACCAGGGAGGACTCTGCCTTTCCCAAGAGAGGGGAATTCTCTCCAAAGTGCCTCTTTTAAAGAAAAGCTGCATCTATACTTTTAAATGGTCAATGGGAAAATTTTCTTAGCATCATCCGGAATCTCTGCTCCGTGCTACAGTGTGATCTGTTACGTCTCTAGGTAGCCTCTCTTCGTTTGCTGTGCAGTCTCACTGCGTTGCCCGGGCGGGTCCCAGGCTCCCAGACTCCTGCGATTCTCTTGCCTCAGCCTCCCAAGCGCTGGGACGACTGGTGTGCGCTGCTTTCTCACGCAGGAGTCTGAATGTGTAAACTGAAGACTACGTACAAATTCAGAGGCAGAATGAAAAGCTGTAATTTTCCATTTCTTCCCCAGAGACACAAGTCTGGGATTTAGAGAAGTCAAAGAAGGGAAGGGAAAGTTCTAGGGGAAGCGAGCCGCTGCCGTCGACGCGAGCGCAGACGTGCAGGACCTGGAAAGTGATGATGAGTAAGAAACCCGCTGTGGTGAGAAGAACCTCGAAGTGACTACTACCCGGAGCCCCAAAGGGCGTTGTCGCCAGGGATGACGTCAGCCGCCTGGCTCAGGTGACACCCACCTGCCGCTCCTGTGCTCCAGGGATTCTGCGGTTACACGGGCCGGCCTTCCAAACTGAATCAGTTACCACCGAAGGAGCACATCACCCGTGAAACCAAAGACTTGAGCCTGTATATTGTACCGTAATCTAATGGGCTTTGTCCTTTGTATTTTCACATCGTAGTTCTGTGCACAGATTTCCATGATACGAGGAAAGGTCCTTGACGTCAGGAGCCACAAGGGTGGTCTCAGAGCTTAGCACGATTCTTGAAGCAAAACACATTGAAAGTAGCTAAGTCTATACACATACCTAAGAACTGGAGCCAAGGCTGCAAATTGAAATATGGGCAGGTAAGAGCTCCCCCTAGTGGAATAACTAGCACATAACAGCAGCGGGCCTAAAGACCCTGGCAAGCAAACGGAAGAATCCGGAGTGGCACGGCTCAATCGAAAATTACGCGAGCCAACACACTCCGTTACAGTTTCTAGGCGTCATGTTTAGAAGGTAACAAATAAGGTGAAATTAATTTAACAATATATATTTTAAATCAATTGTGTCCAAAATACTGTTAAATAACCAATATCCCAGTTGGGTTTCTTTGTTTTGTTTGTTTTTGGTTTTTTTGCCTTTTTGAGACAAGATCTCACTATGCAGTTCAGGCTGGCCTTGAGCTCACTTTTGTAGACCAGGCTGGTCTCGAACTCGCACCGATCTTCTTGCCTCAGCCTCCCAAGTGCTGGGATTAGAGCCATGCGCCACCACAATATCCCAATTATTAATGAGATCTCACACATATGCACAGACACACACACACACACACACACACACACACACGCACACATATCTTCTAATTCTCATGTTTTCTATGCTTCTAGAATATGTTCTCTGAACGCACTCTAGTGCAGATGCTCATAGCCACAGGTGGTGCTGGCCTGTACTGGACGTGGCAGGGCTGAGGGAAGGGGCCCCAGCTGGCCCCCTTTGTCCTCAGAGCAAGGTGCAGTGTCAGAGGCACAGTAGGTGTCTGTAAATACTCAGTGAATGATGTCATCTAACATTACCTCCACTTACCATGCTCCAGAGAACACGAGAGCTCCAACTTCACCTCAAAGTCAACACGTTAGACCATTTATGTCACTGAGTTTGTGTCATTTTCAAAAAGCAGACATGCCAGTCAGGTGTTTGTTGAGCCCGTGTTTGCCTCTAATATTGAAACATCTCTCCCCAGAATTGCCAGTATTTCTTCTCACTTATTTTTATTTGTTATCATCTGTTTGTTTGTTTGATAAACATTTATTAACACTGAATGCCTCTCCTGGTAGTGATGCAGGAAGAAAAAACTGATCTGGGGTAGATGACCTCCAGTAGGAAACCTCCAAATGATATAGGGAAAACCAATCCCCAACCTGAAAAGTACCTGGGACGAGTTTGTGTTTTCTAAAACCGAAGAATGAATTTTAGGAACAAACGGAGGTAATGAGCAGAACATATTTATTGGGAGAAAGAAAGCTCCTGTCTAAGAGGGAGAGAGACAGGAGGGGGGTCCTGAGTGGGTATCCCCCGGGGAAGCTGTTGCTTCCAGGGACTTTTATAGAGAAGACGTGGGAAGTTGCTTAGGTGGGTATGAGGTGGGACAAAGACTATGGTCAACCAATGAGATTACAGGCACCATTGCTCAGGTAAAATTGATTAGAATCAGGATCCAATGGGAAGGCAAGTCACATAGCAAGCAGGCAAGAACACCACATATTGAGCCTGTGCTCCTGACTCTTTCCAGGCTTTTTCCGAGGTGATTGATGCTTACTTAGCACATCAATCCCTACTGCCCATCCCTAGGGAAATATGTAGCTGTATTTGTTTACTCTTGTCTTGAGACCTGGCCCAGGCAGAGGAGTATCTCTCTCTAGTTGGAAAGTCACCTTGTCTTCCGTGTCGTCCTTGAGGGCCTGGCCCTGTCTGACTGCCTATAATATTTCTAATTCAGCTGCCTGCAACATCAGCACTAAAAGGAGAGGAGATCATGTAACAAAGATTCAGTAAACCATAGTGCTTTCCCACAGGATCTTACTCTATGAGGCAGAGAGCCCCACACACACACATTCCAAGAAAACACTGGAGAGATTGGCTTCCGGGTGGAAGACCAGCCTGCGTGAGTGCACCAGTTCTGCAACGCGATCTTGGCCCAACCACAGCAAGAAAATGGCAGGGCCCCTCTGGAGGTGGAGAGGTGTTTTATTTTATATGTTTATTTAGGTATTTATTTATTCTTTTTATGTATTTGGTACAGGGTCTCACTATGCAGCTCCAACTCATAGTGATCTTCCTATTTTCAGCCTCCCCCACACTGGGATTACAGGCATGTGCCACCACTCCTGGACCAGGAGGCCAGCTCAGTGCAATCCCGTGGACAGGATTAGTGTGGCATGTAGTGCCAGGGATCGAACCCCAGTTCCTGTGCTTGCCTAAGCAGGCGCTTAGACCTCTGAGCTATCTCTAAAGCCTTGGAGAGGAGTTTTAAAATAGCAAGTGGGAGGGTGGCTGCAGGTGGGGTGGGTGAGGCTCCCTTCCAGGCCACCTGCTCTGGTCTCTCCTGGGACCGGCCTTGAAACAATGCCTGCTACACCCTGAAAAGGGTAATGATGAAATAGCTACACTGTTCGTCTCTCTTAGGTCACCAAAAAGAAAGGTTCGTGCTAATATGATTTGGAGAACTTTTTATGCCTGTGTCTTGTACTCTGAGTAACAACTTTCAAGATAACAACAGGCAACATATTGAATATTATCATTTCCTATTACTCTGTTTTTGAAGTTTTGTGTTATCTTTTTCCATAAAATAAAAAGGTTTTTTTTAAAAAAAATAATAATAACATTGACTTTTTCAGTCAACTAGGGAAAAACTATTAGGAAACAGAATCTTCTTATCCATAAACATAAAATATTCTTTTCTGTGTCTTTTAACATCTAATAATTTTCTCCTCCAAGGTCTCCCAAGCCTTTAGATTTCAGTTTTTTTGTGTGTACTATTATTAATAGCATGAATTTTATTACACATTCTACCTCATTGGTAGCTGGTAACTACAAATTTAATTTATTTTGTATATTAAATATTTGAGAAAGAACAGCAAAGAAAATAGATTTCAGTTTTTTGTTCAGCCAACTACCGGCTGGGGAGAAAGGCAAGGCTGAAATCCTTGCTGGAGGAGGAAGGGGACGGGGCCAGCCAAACACAACACACACAGCTGTCATTCGCTTTTCTCCACCGCAGCTACAGGGTCAGGGTCAGGGTCAAGGTCAAGGCTGGCAGCACTTCCCCAGGGTTTCCTGTCCTGACACGCTGAGCCAGTGTCCCTTAGTGAAGGGCCACCTAAGGGAGTGACCGTGGTTTTGTGCTGACTTAGGGCTCCAGCAGGCCCTTTCTTCTTCCACACAGGATTCTGCACAGGATACGGGCACAGGTACGCGCCCCTGGGCCAGAGTAGCAAGCCGCGGAGGAGGTGCTACTGTCCCGGGAGAAAGCCAGCCGACTAGAGCGACCGCATGTGTCTGTCAGAAGAGTATGAGAAACTATAGACCAGCCACTTTAAGTAGGCATAAAAAATATGAGGAATATCACATTAAAACCCAGGAAATATAGGCAAAACCATGCAGAAGTTTAGGTGTGAAAAAAATGAAGCGGGCAAAGTGAAAACCACAGTAATGGGATCCGTAGCACAAGAGATGAGCTGAAAAGCTAATGTGCAGGCTGGAAGGTGCAGTGGGTTGCTAATTGGTGGTCGTCTTGTTACACCCAGCGAACTGCACCAGCATGGCACTGGGTGTGGAAGGTCACTGGAGGGCTGTTGCCGGCAGCGTGAGAGGCAGAGCTGGAGGAGGAGTGGCTCTAAGGAAGCTGTTGGGAGAAGCCGTTGGAGCTGCTGGAAGCTGCTGGTTCTCTTGGGCCATTCTGCTGGGGGACCTTAGCATGCTGGCTTTCCCGGTGCAGTTGGGTTTTTCTCATTGGAGGAGAAGCTTGGGACCTCTTTGTCCCTGAGAATGGCTACACTTCGTTTTGGGGAGCTCTGGATCTCAGCGTGAGTATCACTTCCTGGTGTGGAGGGTGCACTGCTCAGCCTCCTGGAGAAGCCGGGGCTTTCCTGATGGGAACTAAACTCTCCTCATCCTCAGAGGAGACTGGGACCTCACAGTCACTGAGGTTGGCTGTGGTACCTTTCGGGAGCTCTGGGTCTTACCTTGAGCATTGCTCCCTGGCTTCCATGCTGACCCCTCAGCCTGCTGGCACGGATTCTTCGTCCTGCTGGCCCAGACTTCCCAGCTTCCCCTGTGGACTGTACGGCCTTCCCAGGGCAGTTCCGTGGAGTGGGCTTGCATGACACACTGTCGTGGGCTCTAGGCCTGCAGTTAGTCTCATGAGAGACCTTGCCATGGGCTCCAGGTCTTCAGCAGGACTCATGTGCAACATCGCTGTGGGATCCAGGCACTCAGTTGGATTCTTCAGTCTTTAGGGTGTGGACAGATTTCTGCACTTGTATGTGATTTTTTGGGGTGAGTGATTATAAAATAATCTTATAAAAATGCATCCTGTGTTGTATTGCTCCCTTGCAAAACTCCAAACCATGGCAGGCTACATTGAAAAACTCCCAGCATAAAAGAGGAAAGAATAAAAAACTGAAGACAAAGACCCAGAGAGGTGAGCGGAGATGTATCCCAATAGGGGTCTTATGAGTTCCAAATAAATAAGAGACAAAAGCTAACAAACAACAACACAAAAGCTTCATTGCCAGAACTAAAGACAGGGAGGATGCACCCTAGAGAGAGCAAAGGAAAATCCTGCTTTCTATACAATGTAGCATTTTAGCCATCCCAGATGATGACAAGACCCTACAGCTTCCAGGCCTGAGACACTGACAGCAGATTTCCTAACAACTAACACTGGACGTGGAAAAAACCTTGGGCCGAAAATACCTAAAATATTCAAGGGAAGAACTTAAAAAAAAAAACTCCATGGGGCTGGAGAGATGTTTCAGCAGTCTAAAGCGCCTGCTTAGGAAAGCTTAGGCAACTGCAGGGACTGCAGTTTGATCCCTGGCACCACATGCTGTGCCAGCCCCTTAAACTCTATTCAAAAGTGATAGTGGTTGTATCGGTCAGGGTTTTACTTAGAGGAACAGAAAGATATAAGGAACAGATATTAACACAAAATATACAATATATAAGGAGTTATAAGATTGGCTTACAATAGTCATCCACAGATTGATGAGGGCGTCTGCACGCTCCGGACTGGAGAATTCAGTCCCGAGGTCTGAAACTCACTGCAGTGCTCCGTGTAAGTCTCTATCCGTCGGCTGATGAGTCTGCGATAGAAGACTGAAGTATCTGTGATGGACACTGAAGAGTGTGCAATGGATGGCGAAAGATCCAAGCTGGAGGCTGAAGAGTCTGTGCTGCAAGCCAGATGATGAAGTCCAGGCAGACTGCGAAGACTGAAGCTTCTCTGAGGAAGTGACATCTTTACTCCTTCCTCAGCCCTTTAGAAAGTCTCTGTGCTCCAATCACACCCCAACATGGGCCCTTGATCCTGCTCTAGGGAGGAGCCAATCATATCCTAGGCAGGCCCTGATCCTGCTCCAGGGAGGAATCAATTGTACCCCGGGGCAGGACTCCCACCAACAGGGAGCCAGGAGGCTGAGTCATCCAGCCAAGTTGACACAATGTATCAACCACTACAGTGGTGATGGTATAACCTGATCTTATCACTATATATTGTATACATGTGTGGAATTATCACACTGTAATTCCATAAGTATGCATAATTATTGTGTTGGAAAATTTTAAAACAATAGTATAATAAAAATCTTCTCAAGCATAACAAGGCTTCAGAAGTTTTTTTATAGAAATGTTCACATTTAAAATATTTTTGGGGAAAAAATATTTTTTCCCCAATATTATTTCTCCCCAAATACAGTAAAGAGGGCCAAGGAGATAGCTCCTTGGCACAAGTTCCTGCCTGGCAAGTGCAAGGTCGTGAGTTTGAACATCAGTCCTGCAAAAAAATAAATAAATAAAATAAAATAAAACATTTTGGGGGGCTGGCAAGATGGTTCAGCAGTCTAAAGCACCTGCTTAGGCAAGCTTAGGCAACCACAGGGATTGTGGTTCGATCCCCAGTACCACATGCTGCATCAGCCCAACCCCCCGCCCCCCAGGGCAGGCTGAGCTGGCCATAATAAAAAAATAAATAAGTAAATAAAATACGTTTGGAAGCCAGGGGTGGTGGTGTATGCCTGTCATCATAGCACTCAGGAGGCTGGGGCAGGAGGCTCACTGTGAGCTCTAAGCTAGCTTGGACTACATAGAAAGCCTAAGACCAAACAGAACTACATAGTGAGAACTTCTGTCCAGAACAGAGTATTTTTGGAAGTAGTATGGTGGTGTGATTGGGGAAAAAAATTAAGAGTAAAGCTGACGATTTGTAAAGCAGAGATAAAGTACAGAAGTGCTGTCGAGAGCAGGCTGCAGTTCTTATTTGGCTCGAGGAAGGACAGGAAAGGCACAAGAAACTTATAAAAATGAAGACTAAAATGGGAAACTTAGCAAACAGAAATATTGGAAGAAAGTATTAGAAATAAGTCCAATTATGTCAATAATCAATAAGTCAATTATCAATAAAATTACCAGTCTAATTGAGGCGCCATGGGCTCCCCAAATCAGTGCACATTCCTGGCCTGTAGCCCAGCGGTGCCCTCATCTCCCAACTGCAAGGTTGGAAGTGACGCTGTCCTTGGGCCTGGAGCCACGAGACGGGAGTCGCCTGGCCGCAAGAGGCCCGTTGGAGGGGTGCCACTCAGGGCACTGCTCACTTCACATAGTTTGTGGGAAAAAGCGAACCTGCATTTTCTTAAGGCACTGACCCATCAGGGTTTTTGCAAGCAATTTGCTTACTTTGAGTAGTACACAGATTGAACAGCCACTTAGAAAACAGAGACAACTGGCTGAATCCAGGACAAAATCACCCTTAGTCACATTTACTGGTGAACGCCTAAGTCATATGTGTATAGAAAGAGTGGAAATAAAGAGCTAGAAAAAGATAAAGCAGATGGATGCTGAATTCAAGGACAGCCTGGGGCTGCACAGCAAGGCCTCGCCTCTACACAGCAAAACACTAATGCCCTAAATGCCAACCCAAAGAAAGCCGTGTAGCTATATTAACATCTTTAAGAGTCAGACTTTAAGGCAGAAAGACTGCAGGACAAATTGGGAAAAGACTCAATCCAGTTAGACTGGGGCCAGCCAAATAGTTCAGCAGATTAAAGTGCCTGCAAGCAAGGGCAGGGGCCAGGGGTTCAATCCCCGGGTCCACTGCGCCAGCACAACCCCTGGGGTGCCCTGGGGTGCCCTGAGATGTGCAATTCAGACTGGGCTTGGTGGTACTCACCTGTAATCCCAGCTCTTGGGAGGCTGAAAATGGGAGGAGCACTATGAGTCTGATCTAGTAGTGAGACTCCGAACACCTTGTAGACCCTTCCCAATAATAATAATAATAATAATTAATAAGACTGTAATTCCCAAAATAACCTAAAGATGTAAAATTGAGTTTATAAATAGAAACAAATTGCAAAATTAGAAATTTTAACTCGTCATTCTTATTTATAAATCAATACAAAGTAGGGAGAGATACAACAGATTAAAATGACAAAGAAAGAAACAACAAAAGTTACACAGGTGATCTAATAAACCTATGTATAAAATTCTGCATCCACTGGTCAAAGCGCATATGAAATATTGCCAGTCCATAAGGCAGGTCTGAGTAAACTTGAAGAAGATGCCTCACAAGCAAAGTTCTTATGTTATCATGAGGTTAAGTCTCAAGTTAATAACACAAATATACATTTTTAAAAATCTCTGTATACTTCCAAATAAAAACATAGATCATCATCCAATTGTTCAGAAAAAAAAAATCCACACTTTGTATGATTTATTATCTGTTGTCACATTGTCCCATGACTCCAGCTCCTCCCACTTTGAGGACAGATGATGTCAGTGAGGCACCTAATCCAGGCAGGACTGAAGCAGCGCCAAGATGTGTTCTGTCTTTCATTCTTTCATCCATCCATCTATTAATTCACTCATTCACCCATCAGTTCATTCATTCATCCATTCATCCATCCATGCATCCATCTATCCATCTATTTGTCCATTCATTCATTCATCCAGCCATCTATCCATCCATCCATCCATCCATCCATCCATAACACACATGCACAAATATCCAAGCTCCCAGTATGCGTAAAGCATTATTTTAGGTACTGTGGCATGGAAACAAGAGCTCAACTTAGGCAACCAGTAACTGTGCCCCCAAAATCCATTCTTAGTTGTACTTTAGTTCATCTGAGGTCAGAAGCGGTGGGCTGCTCCTCTCTGCGCAGAAATCCTTTAACCCAAGGGAAGAGCGTCGCAGAATCCTTACCACAAGGCAGGGTGCCGGTGGCCCAGAGGCACCCAACAGGCCTCTCAAAGAACAGCCCCTGAGCCCCTGCAGAGGGGCCGATCTCATTCATCAGAGCAGGTGGGACCCAGGGATGTGTGTTTTATGAACTGAAAATAAATTTAATTTAATTAACTAATTTATTATTTTATTTGTTTACAGGGCTTCACTATGCAGCTCGGACTTGTAGTGATCTCCTGTCTCCACCTCCCCAGCACTGGGATTACAGCATGTGACACCACACCTGGTTCCCAGGCTGGGCTCAGTATGGGGTACTGGGGATGAAACTCAAGACCTTGTGCTTTCCAGGCAGGTACATAAACTGATGAGCTACCTCCCCAGCTGAAAGTAAATTTAATTAAGATATAGGTTGTAACCTTAATTTTTGTTGATAATAATTGTATCTATTTTGGGGTATAGTGCCATATTTCAACACATGTATACAGTATGTGATGATTAAATCAGAGTAATTTATCAAATCCGTCATCTTAAACATTTATCATTTGCGTATGTGGAAAGCTTCAGATTCCTCTCAATTAGCTAATCGGGAATACACAATTAACTGTTGTTTATGTATATATTATGGTCGGCTCATCTCACCCTGGGGGTGGGGGCTGGTGCAGCATGTGATGCTGGGGATCGAACTTCAGTCCCTGTGGTTGCCTAAGCTTTCCTCAGCAGGCGCTTTGGACCGCTGAACCATCTCACTGGCCCTACAATTCACTGCTGCTATCCTGCTGTGCTGCAAAACATTAGGAGATACAGCTTCCTGCTGGCCAGCTGCACCCGTTCTTGCTTCCGTCCACCTCTCCTCCAGCGTCCTCTGCAGTCCCGGTGACGATCAGTCTGCTCTACTCTGCAACACCCACGATCCAAGCCTCCACGGGCGAGGGAGAACTCGCGGTGCTCGTCCTCCTGGGCCGGACTGACTTCTCTTAACCTCCCCCAGGCTCATTCTTTTCTAAGAAATCTCTCCTTTGTGTGCACTGGCTGTAATGCCTTCTTCAAGGTCTGACATTCTATCTCCAACTTCCTTCAAGAGGTTTGGCCAGCTTTCAATGGAACTCTTAGCGGCCTGGACATCTGTTGGAGTCTGTGTCATGCTTTCCAGGTCTTTCCTGCATTGTTCATTCCGTGTTTCCATCATTTTCCTGTTCCCCTCTATTTTTTATCTATATCTTCTTTAGATGGGTTGAGCAGTTCTTTCATGATTGCTGTCATTTCCTTCTTTATTGCCTGAGAAATTATTTCCGAATTGATTTCCTCCTGATGGAGCTGTTTCTTTACTCCAGTTGCTATCATTTCCAAAATTTCGGCTGTGTGACTTCCAAGTTCCTCCATAGCTGCCTCCTGGACTGGTTCTGAGTGGGCTGACGGTCTGAGATCGTTTTTTGCGCCTTCCTTTTGGCATTTCTGAAGCTCCCCGTGTTCACCCTGACTCTGCAGTGATGGTAAGCGGTGGGATGCTGGTGGGCAAGGCTTCCACAAGAGTGGGAGGGCAGGGTGGGCTCACCAAAGCTCTTGCTATGTGGGGTTCAGCGTGGCTTCCACCTCGGTGGGGGGCGGGGCAAGCCGCAGCTCAGGAAGGAGCCAGCGATGCAGAGCGCAGGCGCAAGCTCCGCAAGGCTCTTTTGAAGGCGGTTGTGTGCAGGGTCGGGCTCACCCAGGGCCGCGCTATGAGTGGGACAGGCAGTCGCAGGTAGCAGGGCTCAGTGACATGATGCGGGGGAGAGGCGCTCACAGAACAGTCATGGTGGGAGGGCAGGGCTCCCCAGGTCCCCGCAGCTGTCCTCCGTGCGCCCCGATCTCCTTGAGTGGTGGGAGAAGCAGCTGCACCTCAGCCAGGCTTGGGCAGTGGTCTCTAGGCTCCTGCATGTTGCCTCCCAGGACAGGATTTCATTCTTTATATGGCTGTCTTAGTTACTTTTTACTTGTTGCTGGGACAAATACTGACACTCACAATGAAGGAAGGAAAGGTTTATTTAGCTCACAGTTGTTGGAGGTTTTAGTCCATATTCGGTTGGCCCAAGGATGAGTGGAACAGGGCAGAGAGCATCCAGTTCATGGTGGCAGAACAGCAACAAAATGGTGACAGAGGCAACCAACC
>PVKN010024581.1:0-14398 GCA_004027915.1 Capromys pilorides
ACTATTAGCATGTAAAGCGATGCCAAAACATTATATATAGACTTAAAATCGAGTAGTAATTAGCTTAAATGTTTTTAATTTACTGGAATATTTAAGGCTTTTTGGTAGTTTCTAACCTTTTAAAATTTATATTTTATAAGTCATATTCTCTTTGGGCTCATTTTTACATTTAATTTTTATTTCATTATATATACTAATCTTTAGGAACTATAAAACGTAAGTCAGCTCAGAGTGACATTTACATGCACAAAACAAGAAAAAAGTAACAAATAAAAAGAGAAAAAAATACAAAAGTTGTATTTGCTGAATACCTAACTTTCCCCAAATATCCTAGTAGGCATTTTATTATAAGCTTCACATTTTCTTTCCAAACTGAGTAAATGAGAAAATGAAAAGTGACATCCTAAACCTTGTAGTTAGATTGGAAGAGAACTGAAATCTCATAGAGAAACTTGTAAATGTCTCTATGATTTCTCTAGTTCAGAAGTCATTTATCCTATCTATCAAGAATTTAGCACTTACAATATGCTGAGTGTGATTATGTTGAAGAAATAGTAGTGGTCCCAGCAGGTGTGTTTCCCAGCGAATGCACCTTACTCTAAAACTTTCTGAGGTTTCCAGAAACTTACATGACTCTTCATATTGCCTTGGTCTGAGAGGATGTGCTCAATATTTACTGAATAAATAAATGAATCAGCATTCCCTTTAAGCATATTTATTCATAGCTTTTCTAGGTCGTATTTCCATAATGGAGCATCTTAGAAAAATTGAAGCTAAAATTTACCATGCATAGAAAATGTTCAAATATGGCACACAATGGAAAAGCCAGTAAACCTATGTGGGCTGAGATGGCAAAAACACAGGACTCACTGAACTGGTGAGAACAAAAGAGAGATGCAGAGATAAACTCAGAGACTGGGCCAGAGAGATAGCTCAGTGGTCTAAAGCGCCTGCTTAGGCAAGCTTAGGTAACTGCAGGGACCGGGGTTGGATTCCTGGCACCACCTGCTGTGCCAGCCCCACTCCCAGGGCAGGCTGAGAAAGAAAGAAAGAAAGAAAGAGAGAAAGAAAGAAAGAAAGAAAGAAAGAAAGAAAGAAAGAAAGAAAGAAAGAAAGAAAGAAAGAAAGCTTAAAAAAAAAGAAATACAGAAAGGGAAGAGAAAAGGGAGAGGAAAGTTACAGAGAGACAGACAGAGGGATTGAATGTGTTTCTGTGTTTGTGTAGAGTGAAAAGAGGATTCTGGGAAATCTGTGACAATCGAAAAATTTCACATCATACAAAATAACAATAGACCAAAAAATACTTTATTAAAATGGTATGCTTTATTTCTTAATTTTTACTCATTTATTACCCATATCAGATTATTGCAATAAAAATAACAATTCAAAACAGAAGAGAAAACCCATGTGGCAACTGATGAAGCTACAAAAATGGAAAAGAAGATAAAAGGAGAGGTGTGAAAAAGAGCAGAAAAAAATGTTCATTATTACCTTGGTCTGGGACATGCAAATGTGATGCGGTCCCAACTAACTTCCAAGAACATATGTCTTATTGCTTGTAATGATGAATGTGTTTAAAAGAGCCATCTATATGATAAAATTCTAGGTTGATTCTCTGGAATATGCAATGAAAAAGAAATCATGTAGCCTATTAAAAACCCAAATGAATGAGACAGAATGGAGATATTTATGTTTATAATCTGGGTTCCCAGATTATAGGGAAGGGTCTACAGGGTGTTCAGGGTCTCACTACTAGATTGCACTTGTAGTGATTCACCTCTTTAGAGCCTCCCAAAAGCTGGGATTACAGGCCTGCACCACCATGTTCAGTCTCAATTGCCCTCTCAGCACATCCCTGGAGCGGGGCCCAGCACAGCAGGCCCAAGGGGTTGAACCCCAGGCCCCTTCACCTGCTTGTAGGCACTTTAATCCACTGAGCTGTTTGCCTGGCCCCCATTCAATATTAAATTCTCTTAAAAACCCATATTGTTTTCTACATTTTATAAGTGTTCTCAGTAATGTTATTTTGCTAAAGTGTAAGTAATACAATCTGATACAAAATCTAAACCTAAGTGCAAATTGGTAGCAGGATACTCTCTTCTATAACCCCATGGTCACTTAAAAAAATAATATTTTTCATTAAATATTTATGAGAATTTTACCTGGTCACTTTGTTTTTCTTTAGTTGTGAAGTTAATATTTTTATTTGCATTTGTCACAAGTGACAAGTCTGCCTGCATCCTTTGCATTCTCAGTAGAAAGATGCTACTATTAAATAATCAGCAACACAAAACATAGCCTAAGCTCTTAAATGCTCTGATACAAAATAGTTATATACATTATGGTAGGATGCAACATTCACCCAGGCAAATTGATGAATTATTTCTCCATTTTAATTCCAGAGCTTTCCATAACATAGCACCTCCCATGTTGCTTTCCATATTTATGAATTTCCGAGTCTCCTACCAACTAGGAAGTCTTCAAGAGTTTTCAGTGGTTTTATTCATCATGATCATTTTTGGCAGCTAGAGTGTACTGCATAGGAGAAATCTAAACAATTGCTGCTATTGAGTGGAGTGCTCTAAAACTCACGAAAGATCAAGGGAAAGACGTGATTGCCCTATTCTATTATCTCTCCAGTCAGAGAAATAAGACTAGGATGAGGACTGAACTTTAGTCCAAAGGACAAACCAACAGTCGTCAGCGGTAGTTCTAAAACTTCACAGCTTTGTGACCTTGGTGACTCTAAAATGCCTAACCTTTCCGAGCATTTTTTTATGATTACTTGAGATAATAAAAACAAACCATGTTTTAAACCATAAAGTAAGATAAAAAACATTGCTATTGCTAGTGTTGTTGCTTTTTGTTACTGTTGTTGTCTCTGAAACTTTAACTTTCATAATGACCCTGGGGATGGAGCTGGGTGGTCCTTACTCCATATTTCAACTCACATTTTTAAAGTGCCATAAAAGAATGTATTTTACCTTATATTACTTAAAAATCATCTGAGGAAAATCACTATTTAAAATAAAGCAATGCATAGCACGTAAAATTCAACACATGTTAGGTTATGTGAGTTCCATGCCCTACCTTATAAACAGTGGGTACAAGAATCCAAATGACAGGTGTAGTTTCCCCAGTGAATCTGCTGCCCTATGGAACTGAGTAGTGTTTGGGGCCATAGTGCCTAAAGGTTTTCTTTGAAGCATTGGCTGACAGCAAACAACATGGGTTTTGAGCATGCTAAAAATAAGCAACGCAGTGCTTGTTTCTTTTATGAAAGCGAGTAGGTCTGTTTGCCTTAGCTCTGAAGAAAGTCCTGCCACTGGCTTTCAATCCTTAAGACTATATAACCTTTCCTATGATACTTCAGAGATGTTCAAATCTTGCCTAATTAACAAGACAGTTCAAGGCGATTCTGCTGTTATTAAGATGAAAAATGAAGCACATTACTGTAGATAATGAAAGCAAATGCCTGTCATCATTCATCCTGGGCAGCCAATTTGTCTTGCAGTGAAGAATTGTCTCACAGCCTGATTGGAGAACTCAGTGAACAGCCCAAGTGTCAGTCTACAAGATCAATGGGCAAAAGGAAAGCATCCTCTGAGGAATCTTTGCATGTTTCAAAGCTTTTAGATTTGCATCTTCTATGTATTTCTATCACACACTATGCTGCCTTTACTTAAACTAGAGCCCATTAAGTTGATTCACAATTCACTGTGGTAGGCACTTGTAACATAGATAGGAAAACTGACCTCTCATCGAAGTGGTTAAAGTCTAACATCAAAGAATGAATTCTATGTGTATTATTTGTCCATCTCTAGAGATCAAAGAAGCAAAGCTAAGTATCTGGTTTCCCCAGGGTCATGAAGTCAGCCCAATGGCAGAGCTAACCTGTGAGCCCCAGTTCTGGTTCCTAACACCACTGCTTCTAAGAAATGAAAGGGAAATTCTATAAATCAAGTAATCATGGTCACAGTAAAACAGAAAGTAACAAGGAAAGTTAGGACACTTAAAAGGCATTGTCAGTCAAGCAGTAGTAGTCTTACCAACAAGGTTCAAAACCCCAGCATATTTTCGTTACAATTACACACAGACAATGCAAGCACACCTATTTGAGTTGGTTTAATATGTTCAACTAAAACTCTTACACTTTGTTATCATTAATTGTTAAAGCAACAGTATATTTTTTTTAACAAAACATTTTTTAGTCCTTATCAGCCCCTATTTTTAAACATCCCCCAGGTCATCTCAACTTCATAATCTAGTTTTCCCAAAACATCACATTTCATTTTATTTTCAATTGCAATGGTTCCATACTTCCACGCATTCTCCACTTCCTAAAATACAAAGTTTAAAAATCCTTTGAATGCCATGAAAGCACTCTGACATATGCTCCCACAATACTTCTGTACAATCTCTTTCCAAACTAGTTGCCTCATTTTTCCCCAAAACGGCAGAGATGTTCTTGACTACATAATTTTGTGCTTTTTTTGTCAGAAAATTAGTTCTCCTAATCTTACCCTATGGATTTTGCTTCTGTTCTTGAAGATTCAGATTAAATCTAGCCTCCCCTGAGCACCATGGTTTTGGGGAACTTCTGACCTCTGAAAGTTGATGCTGCTGATTCCATTCCATTGGCATCAAACACCTTTGCATTTATTTTTGTTTGACAGAAAAGTCCAAAATCCCCCCTCTATTCTGCAAACAGGCAAAAGATAGTTGTTTCAAATTCATTTTTGAAACCCATTACTAGATTACATGGGCCCTTAAAATGGTGGTGTTAATGAAAATGAGGCAAGCATATAATAGGCACATGCAAAATTCAATCATTTTATCACAAACAATTAAAACAGTGAACGAGCCCTTGCTGCCCAGGACTAGCAGCTTTCACATGGCCTGCAGCTTTGAACAAAGAGAAGATCTCAGATCCTGTCCAAGAAGCGCTGAATAAAAATGTGCATTTTAACCAGACGCTCAGGTGATAACTAAGCCCGTAAAGTTCGAGAAGCACTGCTGTACAGAAGTCGTGTGGATTCATGGAAAATCTGAACAACTGAGCAGACAAACCTGCAGCCATCTAAATCAAGAACTCCAGATTCTATAACCAAGAATCAGTAGTTTAACCCTAGGCATGAGATGCAAAGCAAGGGTTGCACTTCTAAATGGAAACTGGCGCCAAGCAGTATTCCTAGAGACTTTGATTTTAGGGTCCTTGACTAAAACTTGGGCATCAAGAGTGATGTCAGTGATTCTGCTGTGACAGAACGTTTGGAGCCACTGTTTTAGAGCATGAATATATGAGGGGAGGGAGGCTGTTTTCTTTTGCAGAGAAAAAGCAGGATTTGCCTTCCTCAGATTATCAACAGTAGCAAGATCTTTGAAAAAGTAATCCTAACACTTTCAGTGGGAACCTGAAAAGTAGAAACAGGGCTTAGTCCTGTCCAAATAGAAGTTTGACCAACTCTTTCAAAGAGGAAGGGTGTGGGGTCCACAAGCTAAACACATGCTGAAACGACAAGCGTTGGCTTCTCAGTGGGTTTGTCAAAACTCTGCTCACACCCTCCTTTGTTCCCTGAGATTATTTCTTCTGGATCACAGTTCAGCCAGCAGAGACTGATTCTGTTCACACTCCCCAAAGCACTTCCTTTCAGGACTGTAAATTTAATACTATCGTCTTCCAGCCCTTATGTATAATTCCTGTTTTGTGGAAACTGTGATTTCGAAATGCTAAGCTCATTGCCCGAGTTTGCACAAGTGGAAAGAGGAAAGAGGTATTAATATCCACACTGTCTGCATCCAGAGTCCTTCAGACAATTTCAATGCTACAAGACTTCCTCAGGTATGGAGGTTCTCAGCAGGAAGGAGACAAAGCAGCTCTTCAGGTTTTTTTTTTTTAATTCAACTCTAATAGTATGGAGTGCATTTAATAATGCTATACAAACACATCTTGGCATGGATGTTTCCCATTCTGCTTCAATGTCAGAAGAGATAGATGCGTAAGTGAAGCCTCCCTAGATCTTGGCTGGATGCCCGCGTAGCATCGCTCTATCTAGGCTGCTGAATAATAGTGACAGTACACACACACACACACACACACACACACACACACATTGTGCCCCCTCCAAATCTACTAAGTCAAATATATGATATATGCAACCAGATTATTTAAGTCCTTTAAAATTATTTCTTAATGGTTTATAATTTCAAAAAGTTACTAATATATCAAACACACTAAAGAAAAATTCCTTTTAGTTCATCCTTTAGCCTGCTTAAGGTAAATCATCAAAATAGCTTGTGAGTCATCTTAACATTGCCTTCTTAATATTTTAAAAGTATTATCAGATGATCTGCATGTGGTAGTATAGACCTGTCCTCTCCACACTCAGGAGGCTGAGGCAGGAGGGCGGAGCCCAGCCTGGGCTACACAGTGAGGTCAAGGCCGGCCTGAACTGCATAGTGAGACTTTGTTCCAAAAAAATAAATAAATAAGTAAAAAAGAGAAGTAGAAAGTTATTGACATATTAATGGATACAAATAACTTAAAAGAATGTTTACAAGGGGCTGAAAAACATTAATGAAGGTAATTCTTGGGGTGTAAGACTGGTCAAATAACTGGATCTAAAGTCCCTAGTTCAAATCCTCAGTCTATCATTTAATATCTATGTGACTATAGAATAATTATCAAATTTTTCTGTAGCTTAATTTGTTCATATTCTAAACAGGAATGATGGCAGTACCTGTTTTGGAGGGTTATTTTAAGACTTAAATGAGTAAAATTTATAATATTTAACTTCTACACTAAGCGCTAAGGAAGTGCTCAGTAAAAACTAGCTATTATCAATATGCCCCAAATCACATGATTAAGACATAATCTTTAGCATATAAATTACTATTTTATTTCCCAGATCGCTTGCTGAAAAAATACATAATGCATTTTATTTAGCATGATGTAGTATTAGTATTACAACTTACCGCTGTTCCATTATGTCCTAAAAACTACAAGTCCTCAGGAGCGTGATGTATCCCTTATTTTGATGGCTGCTATAGACTGGATGCATAAGCAAACTAACCACATCTAACAAACTCCAGTGCAACCCATTACACTATGGGTAAATTCATACAGACTCTTGAGCTTTAACTTATATAGAGGAATAATAAAATTGTAGTCCACGTACGCTATCTTCAATAAATCAGCTACCACTTGGAACCCCCCAAAACCAGGTAACGTATTCGAAAGGTGTTTAAACAATCTCCATCTCATTAAGTCTCTAAGATGTGTTTCCACTATCTCAAGAACCTCCCCCCCACACACATACACACATACACTTCTATCTTGCTATTCATAAAATACTTGAGTATTTTCTACACTAGGTTAAATTGGCTGCAGGTCCTAGATGAATAATAAGCCAACGCTCTCCCTTCCTACAGGCTCTCCTGTGTCATTTGCAAACTTTCACAGAAAGGTGTCTTTGTACTTGTCCCCAGGCATAGACAGCCTATTCACCCTTCATTTGGAAGGTGGATGCTCTGCTTGGGTAGTGCCTTTATGATTACTAATAGAATTCCCTTTTGCAGACAAAGCATGTTCTATTTCCTTCTTGTTTCCATAATAACAAACGGCTTTCTCATCTTTCTTTTGAATTCTATTAAGTTGCTTGTCATTCTCAGAACCAAGCGCAAGTGTCCCAATCTGAATTAGCCCTTTGAGATGAGTGTTCTGACGCCTTTTGTTCATTTTGGATGAGGTCTGCTCTTAATTCATTTTCACGGATTTATTCAACAAATGCTTACTACTCAATATGCGTCAAATGGTGTTTTAAGGAATGGAGATACCACAGTACAAAGTACTTTGCCCCAGCACAACATGCATTCTAATTTTAATTACATTCTGAATTCTAATTAAGCATTTTAATTTAAATTATTGTCTGGTCATACTATCCTGACTACTGATTCACAACTGACATCAAGTAAACCCTTACCCATTATTAAGACTGTTCAACAAGCCAATTTGGAAACAAATCAGGAGCTCCCCAGGGACTTACAGCCTAAAAGAGGGTAAGTCACTTTCATGATAAATAAAACAGATAAAACTGCTTGTTAATTCTATGCTAAGAGATACATAGTTTGTCCAGAGGAGAAAGCAGACATGCCAGATTAAACAAAAATCAGGAAACTAATGCTGCAAAGACAAGATTAGGTATGACATAATTACCTAAATAAATAACATAAACAAATATAAATGAGAAAAATGCATGTTATACTAATGGTGGAGAAAGGCCATAAAATAAATAAGATAGTGGTAAATGTGTGTGTGTGTGTGTGTGTGTGTGTGTGTGTGTGTACACATGCACCCATGTGCAAGCACGGAGGGAGGGTGTTAAGTTGCTATAGAAAATTGTGGGACATAGGAATTCAGCTCTGTATGGATTAACCAAAAAAGATCTCCCTTCTGCATAGGAGACAGAAGAAGATGAAGGAGCGATCTGTTTGGATACTAAAAAGAAAACAATTACAGAAAGAGGAGGATAGCTTGTCACAGTCCCTTGAAGCAGGAATACGGTTGGCATGCTTGGAAAACAAGACCAGCAAAGGAAAAGAGAGAGGGAACAGGAGAAAGTCAGGAAGCCACAGCTAGGTGGTTTAAAATCCACAGGTAGAAGCATAAAATCTTCATTGGTCATATAGCAAAATTTGGCTTTTATCCTTTAAAGGTATTTGATCAAAGAGATTAAGCAGGGAAGTGAGTTTATCTAACATTACAGCTTACCTAGGTCATTCTGACCACATTGGTAAAGCCTGAAGGGGGAGAACTCTAAGTTTTAAAAAGGCCAGGTAGGCAGCTGTTCAAATGCCCAACGAGGGGCATAATGGGGTCTATGTAGTGGCAATAGGGGCATTGAGAAATTGCTGAACGTACACTAAGTGCATTCATTACTCTTTCCAAATTTAGTGCAATCACTTTAACATCTTCCCTTGCAATTGTATCTATTTTGTAAAGTATTTCAAAGATAAAGAGAAAAATCATTGTCGTTTATAGGCTTGCAAAATACATCTGTGAGTGGCAATGGAGGTCAACTTTTCCAAACACTTTTTTTTACAAAATACAAAATCCTTGAGATAAAAAGCTTTTGTGACATAAAAATGATCATGAAACCAATTAATGAAAAAACTTGGAGTAGAAAACAAGCTATCTGAATGAGAGTACTAGCGTTGGTCTTACAATTGGTGACATTCAAGAGGTGTGTGCTGTTTCATTAGTGTATTCAGTTATTTTTCACAAGCATTGAGTGAGAGTGATAGGTGGGACTTAGGTAAGCAGAAAGAACATGTATAAGAAAAGTAATGTTTAAACACATTTGTTTTTCCTGTAAAGGCAAGCTAGATAGTGCAACATATCCATGGCCATGCAATTTGAGATCGTAGAAAATGTTCAACATTATGCTTCACAGAATGGCAAAGAATTCATTCATATCTTGATAGGTGAAGCATAAATGTAAACTAGGAAGTTCTTCACAGTGGGGACTGTGCAACTCTAAGGAAGGCCCTGGTTCAGGTACAGCAGAGCTAACTGAGGAGCTAATATAGTCTTTGTTGAGGGGTGCAGACAGTGTGTATGTGGGTAACTGGACAACTCCCTTCAAGAAAAGAAGGTTTAAGGAGAGTTCTGAAGAATAAGGACTGCTTTCAAAGTCTAAGACATCCCAAGTAAAAAGAATTAGCATGCGCAAAATCAACAAGCCATACAACAGTGTAGTATAGGCTTATCTATGTCATTAGTTTTCTTATTATTATTATTATTATTTTGTAATTCCTCAAACCTACTTTGGCCACATATCTGGCTGCAATAATGAATCCAGGTAACCAAAGTGAAAGAGAGAGCGCACATGTAAGACAAAAGGAAGTGGAGGTTTCAGTTCCTGCATATCTATGTTTTCTTTGTTAGGTTAGGAAGTTGATGTGTATAAAACTAGAAGTGGAAACCTGTGGTAATGTGGACGATCCGAATCCTGGGAGCAGAGAATGACCGACTGCACGTACTATCGTGTGCCAGAACTGTCAGAAGGCCTGCGCTAGTCCAGAGTGCCTGTCCCCACTCTGGAGTTTCAGAGTCTGCTGTCAAGGGAGTTTTACTGATAAAATGCGGTTGTCTACAACCTGATAATGTTGATGATGTAGGTCAAGTGACTACACATTTTATAAACCATTCACTGAGAGCATCTTTCGGTACCCTTCAGCATAAGCATCTTCTAGCACTTTCAGGTATTGATAGCTGCCTCTGTGAAGGGTTCGACTGGTATAAAAATGGCCACTGCTATGAGCTCTTTGGAAACAAGGGCTCTCCCACATGATTGAGGACAATAAGAACAGATGACATTTGCTAAGAATGACTATGTTATAAATACCTATCCAGTAACTATATTTCACACATGAAAAATTACTTACGTGGCAAAGACTTTCTTTAGAGTCTTATTTGTATTAGAAGAATATTAGAAAGGTTTGTAAGGCCCATCAATGGGAAATGAAGCATTTTAAGTTTTCAATTTATTATTTATTAATATTTGAAATAGAAGTGGATTTGAACAAGAGAGAGAGAGAATATAGTTTTTAGGTTTTGATAAATATAGAAGATGTCAAGTATAGGACTAGATGACAGAGGGAGGATGGAAAAGAATTTGTTTTTCATTATTCTAATCCCTTCCACCCAAGACTATCAGCAGCACACCACGGATGAATGAATTGGGCTTAGTTACTCCCCAGTAAGGAGAAAAACACACACCATGACCAAGTTGGTGTGTCCCAATAAAAAGGTCTAAAAAGAGACTTAGAGGGCTCAGGGGTCGTCACTCAGAGGACTGTGGCCCTGCTTCCCATGAGATGCTGTAAAGGCTTAGTGTGACTCTGTGGTAGAGCAGAAGGAGCCACTTACACAATCCAGGTCAGAGAAAGTTCCATCGCTGTGCTGGCTGGACCATGCACTTGATGACAGATTGATCTTGCCTTTGTCTTGATGTGTCACCTCATGGCGGCCTTGTCTGATTCTGTGTGATGCGAGCTGTTTGTATCCAACAGAACATGCAGCCTCCTGGGAGTGCCAAGCCAGTACTGGGCTGTCAAGTACTGTCTTGTTCTTTCTTGACAATATACCCTTTTGTGACTTTATGAGTTTGTATCTTATACTTATCATGTGTGGTCAGCATATTTTTTTAAAACAATCTCAAGACTGGAAGGGACTTGCAAAGTCACTGAATTCCAAGACTACTCCAGCCCCCACTTACATACCTCCATAGACCTCCAGCCTGGCTTCTGGTGCCAGAACAGTAGGTGCTGGAACACTGCAACCTTGACCACTACACTGACTTAGGTAGCCCAGGCCATGGTAAAGAACGTTAGCAATTTTTACTCAAAGGAGAATAAAATAAGGCATTTGTTACAATATCTTCATCACTTTCTTTTTAACCTCTTCAAATGTATTTTCTATGGTAACTAGCAGAACAGAATAATTAGCTTTCTTTTTATGTAAAATATTCCTATTATTACCCTGCAACCGACAAGTGTCTTTTTTTGTACCACCAATGTTCCAACACTGTTCTGCAATTTTTTATCATTACATTCATAGAGATTTTTATCTGTTACTGCTGACAAACCCATTTGTGTTTGTACTCAATTACATATAATTAGTCTTTTCGCTGTGAACAAAAGAACAGGTGTCTTTATCAATTCTGCGTAAGATACCATGGTAAAGTTGGTTGGACCTAATGATGTCTAGTGAACCACAGAACGCATTTCTAACAGATGCTCATAGTAGCACGATTTTTTCAAACAATCTAATGCCTTTACTCTCCACCCACACAAAGTGGAAAAAGAAAAGGTATCTTGATATCTTAGAGGCTCATCATTTTTCTATTAAAAAGCATGAGCAGAAGTATCATCTTATAATTTTCCTGAAGTATAAAATGATTCCAAAAGAAATCTCAAAAATATATGGGTGGGGAGAAGTAGTTAACAAATGACCTGGAAACACTTTTGCACATATTTACAAGGAGTTATGAGTCCATTCATTCATTCATCCAGTTTGTATTATTTGTCATGTATGAGAAACCATTCTAAAGAGATAGACAGGATATGAACAAAATCTCTGTACCCAGAAGTTACAATCTTCTGGGCAGGAAGATAACAAAAAATGCAGCAAAATGTACATGCCAAGTAGTCATAGTAGTCATGAATCAAAGTAAAGGTGATTCTCTGGTTTGGATATGGACTGTCTTCCAAAAGCTCAATTTTTAATGGCTTGGTCGCCAGCATACTGTTCTTAGGGACTGGAATCTTAAAGTGTGAGCCAATAAGGAGGAGCCCTCAAAGGGGGCTCCTTTGACAGGCTTCCTCTACCTTTTCCCTTTCATGTCCAGTTGTGTGGACAGTCCTCCTCTGCGGCCACTCCACCACGATGCGTTCACTACACCAGCACACGGCCAGTGCAGCTGGCACGACCACTCATGGGCTGAATTAAACTCGTGAGCCAAAATGAACTTTTCCTCATTTTAAAGTGGATTTATCATAAGTAATTGTTAGAGTAAAAGAAAGGTGACTGATAGCATCGGGTACTAGAATAGTCAGTGCTGGGGTAAAATACCCAATGGTGATTGTTAGAAGACGAACCAATGAAGATCTTTGCAACATCTGCAAGGATGATCTTCCTGACACTGTATATAAGTGATTTCTCTTTTAAAGAGAAATGATAACTAATGGCTAAATGAAAGAAGAGATAAATGTTTGGATATATTCATACATTGGAACACTTTACAAAAATGACTTAGTTAAAGCAAGTAGATTAACTACAAAAATTTTAAAACCATAATTTTAAGGATAAAAGTTTTAAGAGATGTATGATATTGCTATAAGTTATAAAGGTTTAAAAATAAGTAAATATAAATAGGTTAAGTGCATCTTCCTATAAAGAAGTATTAAAAGGCGTGGAGCCAAGAAAACTCATATTCGAGAAGAGTTCTTATGCCTCGTAATGAAGGACGGCTTGGTTCTGTCAGTGAGAACACACAGGAGGATTGACAGTGTCGAAATTTTTAAGTAACTTTTAAACTGGTAGTAGATAACCAGATGAACTTAATTATTCTTTTATTTTATACATCTAAACTACCTTAATAAGAATTTATGAGTTCAATAGCTCATCTTAGTAAAACTTGGTTTAAGTATGAGTTCAGACAGTTTCTGAAAGCATTTGACCTAATACTTAATGCACTGTCCTCATTTTGTGTGGGGTGTGTATGTGCACTGCATGTATATCAGTCATTATTCTGAGACATATATATATATATATATATATATAACTTTATATTATATATAATTAAATGGGCATAACTATATGCATACACAAGTAAGTATGACTGTGGCAGCCTCAGTATCAGCAGAGCAAGTACTTGCAATTACTTTCTAGAAAAGGTGAAGGAAAGATTTGTGTATATTTGATCCCACATTTGTGCGCCCACATTCTGTCCCTGTTCCTGTGTTAGTATCACCCACCCACAGGCCAGCTGGCTGGGTTAAGGCAGCACCCTGTGGAACAGAAGATGATTATCTGGTTTACTCAGGGTTTGAGTCTATCTTTACCAATTTATATCACTCCATTGATTTCAACACTGGGTGAGTGGTACTGACAGAGGTTATTGATGTCATCATCATCTCTGGTCACCTTGTTTTGACAGAAACAGAAACTGGGATCTCAGAATTAACTGACATCTCAGAATTGCCAAGCATGGCATAGCTAAGCCACCCTCCCTTTATACTGGTAACCTTCTAAACTGATGTTCAAATATAGATGCAGTAGACGACAATCATGCATTCATGCAGAGGGAGCATCCTCATTCTTCCGAACTGAATTGAAAACTTGAATCCTCGGGAAATTCATTTACAGCAATACAAACCAACAATGCAAACCACAATGTCCTAATCAACTACTCTGCTCAAAACTGAGAGGAAGAACACCGAGAAGAAAGTCTCCATAATAAGATCTTTTCTTTATTGTAATTCATATTTTGTGATATGTCAAATTAAATGAACAAAGAAAGTTTAGCAGGGGTGGACAAAATCACTTTGGCACTTTAAAGATTTTCACATTTTCTTCAAATCAGTGTTAATGCAAAAGGCCACCACTACAAGATCCCAAGCTTGCTTGATTACTTTAGGTACCATGGGAGATCGTCAGTCTGGTCAAAATAATCACATTTATCCAATATAATCACAATTCCTTTGGGCGGATAATGAACATTTATTGCATGAGCAACACCAAAACTCCCACAGTGACTAAAAACTTTATAAAACACCATGATACCTAGAATGATTTCAGAAGACTACGAATTCTATCAGATATATCTGTATATGA
>PVKN010024582.1:0-14421 GCA_004027915.1 Capromys pilorides
CACAAACAGGACTTTAGATCTAAACCATAACCTTAAATCCTTACTATGTGTACTATAAAGAGTTCTATTATATTCTACATAAGTGGACTCACTTTATGACTGATAGATCACCAGAAAACCTTGCAGCAGGACACAGAACCTCATTAAGTACTAATGCATCAGAAAGCAATGGGTTCATAAAGTTGTATGAACTAAAGAATCTTTAACCCACACAGTGCAACCAGGGAGGACTTGCTGGAAGAAATGGTCTCTACGCTGAGACATGAGTCTTAAAAGGTAAGCAGGAGCCCATCACATAGAGGCCTTTAAATCCTAGTAAAAGAATTTGGACTTTCTGCCTTGAACTATGGAAAGCCACTGAAGGCTATGAGACCTGTGGTAGTAACTGGAATTGATGAGCAATATTCCAGGTCTTTGTTTAAGGGCAGGGCAGTAAAGCATCTCCTCTCCTCTTTGAAGTTAGATATAGCCATGGGCTAGTTTGGTCCATTGAAATGTGAGCCAGAGTAATGCCTTAGTGCAGGTGGAAGCTTAGGGGGAGCAACCTACCATACTTATTTCTTCCTGCCACATGCAGGTGAAACGGGAACTCAGCAACCTAACGGACAGAGAGGAAAGTGGCCCAGTTCATTAAACTGAGTGATGGGAACTTCAAAGCAAATTAAAATAGAGAAGGTTGATGCGAATGTATCCAGTGAGAATCTCCCTGTTGAGTGAAGATTCGAAGGTGAAAGATGGAGCTGGGCATCTGGGAATCTGCAGGAAGAGCCTCTTGACTGAGGAGCACGCACGTGCAAAGGCCCTGAGACAGGAATGGGCCTATCATCGGCTGGAGTGAGTGGGCAGGGCTTCCCGGACTCTCTTACTACCCAGTGCCTTCCAAGAACCCCCAGCCTCTGAGAAGGGGTCACAGAACATCCCTAGAGAAGCAAAGCCCTAGCTTATCTCCGTATAGAAAACAAGCCCTGCGCAGTTGAGGAGCTCGTAGGAACAGAATGGCCTTCATCTTTCAGAGAGGTGGCCTTGCCTCCCTTGCTCAGAGCAGGACTCTTGGGACTTCTGTAGATGGGGCCTTACCTTCTATGGCCAGACAGGGTAGACTTCATCTCCTGCCTTGACCCTATCCTGAGAAGCAACTTGCTTTAAGCAAACAAGTTGTATTGCATTGTGGGGCTTTACATCTTTGCTGGCTAACAAAATAATCCTGCTGTGGAAAATCCCAGAAGATGAAAAGCCTCCTTGACCTCAGGGGGTCGCACTGCCCTCCAACAAGTGTGTGGAGCTGGGCTTTGGGCCCTTACCATGAGCAGCGGTGTGAGGCCAGGTGGGGTTGCCCGGCTGCTGTCAGCTACAGCGACTGCTTGCCAACTTTCTGGACAGAAAAACACAAGCTCTGCTTTAGCTTGGTGCCTGTGTTATGAGTCATGATAGTCCTCTCCCTAGGACTCCCGAGCACAAGCTTCTCCCCACAGTCCTAGCACCATCATTGCACCCCTGGTCACCCACAATGGCAGTGATCCAGAGGTTCAGAAAATCAGAATTGGGCTCCTTACCCCCCCCTGCCAGGATCAAAGGAGAAGCCAGCTGGCTCCCCATGTTCTCTCCAGGATTTCCAGGAAGAAGGCAGGAAGCTTCAATTCCCAGAGGAAATCTGCAGAGACAACGGGGCCCAGAGTCCCAGTGACCACAACAGCCATTCCTGCTGTCTTCTGGCTGAGAGGGGACCTGCACCCCACACGTGTGCATCCTGTTACGAGCTGTCATGTGCGCTCTGCACCATGCTCTGTGTAAAGGTCTGAGGTGGTTTTGATCTCTCTTTGTTCCAAAGTCACACACTGATTCCTTCTTAGGTGGCCTTCTGGTCACAGCAAGGACCCAAAGTCAGGTTGACTGGAACAACTTTGACTCCAGCACTGGAAAAGAAGCTCCAGGCCCATGCACTACCAGGCATTGTAGCCACTCTGTCTGCATATGTAACACCACTGAGCAGTTGCTGAATGCTGAGGACTAAATGACGAATAAAATGCAGTCTCTGCACATGAGTGGAGATAAATCGGTGCAGATACATCCCATATACGTGTTGTGTAGGTACGAATGAATGAATGGTAAAGTATGATCTGCAGAGTGTGATGTATGCAGGAAAATCTAGAAGGAGGAAGAATGACAGCTCTGGAGCTACTCAGTGAAAGGGTAGCGTGAGCAAGAGCAAAGAAAACAGTAGATAGGAAAACAAAGAGAATAGTGTCAGCTCAGCCTTAGTGGTTGGGTAGTGGAGGGCATCCCAGACAGAGTTGCAGCCCGTGGCCAGGGGCAGGTCCAGGGACTCAGCCTAAGGGCACTGGACAGCGTGTGCCATTTCCTCCCAAGCCCATTCTCAAGCTCCTTAGCTCTGACAGTCTCCAGGACAGTGGGCGCTGCTCCTGTGACTGCTCCACTGGACCTCTATCAGTCATCACATAAGCTTAACGCCCACGTCAAACTGAAGGCCTGCAGATAGGAACAGTAATGGACACTAATCACACCAAAAACACTTCTTGAACTCTAATAAACATAGGAACTGACCGGACTCTTTGTCTGATTCTAACTTAGCCTCCTGTAGTTCCATGGTACAGGTATAGCTGTTCCTATTTTACAGGGGAGGAATTGAAGCTCATAGACACAGCTTCTACTGTAAGAAGCTCACTAATAAATGTTACTGTTCTCAAACAGTGTCACCCTACTTATTTGTATTCATTAGTCTCTAGAGGAGCAGATTTGACATAAAATATGTGGCATATATGATGACACAGGGAATTTATGAGGTAGGTCCACAGGATCAGAAGTAGAAGAGTCCTAGTCACTGTTTGTCATATCAGACATAAAAGAATCCAAAAGAACTGTCTATGAGGTGGAGAGCTGGAGAATCCAAGGTCAAAGTTGTAGGTCAAAGGCTTGGGAGCCCACTGCAGAGTGGCTGGTGTGTCTATGTCAAAGACCAAAGAGTTTGCTTTGAAAGGCTGAAAAGTCTACAGCAGAAGCCTGATGAAACAGGAAGCCAGTGTCCCAGGGCAAGGGCGAGGACTGGTGTTCCTCTGAAGAAAAAAAAGAGAGAGTTCTTCCTTCTTTCCCTTTTTAGTCAGTCGAAGCTATAAGCCTATTGGTCTCTGCCGCCTGCATCCAGGGCAGCTTCCCTTCCTCAGTTTGCAGGCTACTTGTCAGTCACCCACAGGCACGCCCAGAACTTGGTCACTCTGTGAGGCAGTTTTTACTTGAGTGAAGGTGACATGTCACCATTAGGATCACATTATTTAATTAGCATGTCTTCTCACCACATAAAAACCAGCTCAGAATAATAACTGGGCTCTTACTCTGGGTAAACAAAAGAAGCAGTAACCAAATAAAAGAGTTAGATTTGAAGTATAAGTTGAAGCGATCTGGCCATCTTCCCAACAAGGCAGCCTGGCCAGAGAGATGGAGCTATTCTAAATGTAATGCGCACACAGCGTTTCCACCACCACGCTCATGAGACCGGCTGTAATATTTCAAGTGTATTGGCCCCAACTCCCCCTTCTGAGCATGGTCACTGCCATGGTGGCTCTTCTATTCTTTATGCATTATGCTTAAGCGGCGTCATTTCTGATTAACACATGCTGCCTGTAGGTGTGTTAATACATTCAATCAGGCTACTGTCAAGTAGTGCCGCCCAGGGAACCATTCTGTCTCCTGAAGGTGACTTTGGATGCTGGCTCCGTACAGATCTTAAACTTTAATTCTTCTCAGACAGTCCTAGTTCTCTCGTCTACAGATTCATGGAAGATGCTTCCCTTCAGCCATCCCCTGCCATACAGGCACCGTAAAGCATGACACCAGACGTGCCAGCGAGCAATGGGTTTTACTGGAGCAAAAACATCATCTAGGGAGTTGAAATTGGAGGGATAGTTTGGACCACAGAGCACCAAATGCCAAAATTATCGTTATCAAAGTCACATTTTAAGGTCACTATTGTGCTAGATACTATATAGGAAAGGGGGAAAAGTATGTGTGTCCATTTATCTATCTGCCTGTCATCTATCTGTCATCTACACACACACACACACACACACACACACACACACACACGAGTGTACTTACCCTTTATAAGCTTTTATTCTACAGCAGACATTACTATGTTACTACGTTAGCAGCGGGACCATAAATTCATTTATTCATTCCTGCACGAATTTTTCAAGTGTCCTCTAAAGTACTGTTCTCACAAGGTCATCTTCTGCCTTGACAGTGCCTCTGTCTCTTCTCAGTTTTAACATCAGATGGCATAGATTCAGAAGAGGGAGCAGAAGCAAGTGTTACCCCCTAACCAGACAGACCTCCTCACCAGTACTCTGAAACTCCACTGCTGTGGGATGAGTATGAAGGAGAAAACCATATATTATTCCACCCCCAAATCTAAAGTCTTGTTAAGGGCTGGGGAGACAGCTTAGCTGCATAAGAACCTGCCTGACAAGAGCAAGATCCTGAGTTTGGCCCCCAACACACAAAGCCAACAAAGTCTTGTTAAGCATTGAGAAAAGTGGGACAGATGAAGTTTAGAATTGAATTTTAGACTTGACTAAACTTTAATTTTTTTCAAATGAATCAGAGATATTGCCTGAGGCATCAAAGGGTAGGAAAACAACATAGGTAAAGACAAAGGAAAATAAAGAAACTGAACCTAGTCTGTGGATGTTTACATGATTTCAATCGGTCCAAGTCTTTCAATCCTCACACCCTACCTGTGGCCTGAATCTCCACCATTTCTCACCTGGACCCCTGAAAAGATCTCCTTACAGGCTCATCTTTGTCTGCCCTAGCTCTGATCTACTTTCCAGAGAAGTCCGATTCTTAAAATCCTCCACTGTATTGCCATGGCTCTGAGTAAAGACATATTTGGGAACGGGAGCCACTGAGTTTAATCTCAGCTTTGTACTAGTTGTTAGGAAGTTGTTGGCTCTATCTCTGTGGCTAAATATCTCAGTAAAATTGAGTTAATAATGGAACCAACTCCTGGAAGGACAGGTCTGTAAATCCAATGAGCATATACACTTTTCACTCTTAGAGGCATGATGAGCGTAGAGAAGTCACTGATGCAGTGCCCCCTGCTGTTCTACCTTTCGGAGATGCATAGCTGGAGTTTAGTTAACGAGGACTGCAGTGAGCTGCCAGGTAAGACTGGAGAGAGAGGCTCCCTCTTACAGCCTCACTACCTGGCATGGAACCTGACAGATAGAAGCCTAGAATGTTGGAAGTTTCAGTAAATATTTATTGGATAGATGGAGAATTGGATGGGCAGATGGATAAAAGAATGAGATAAAACCTTCCGCTGAAACAAAGGCTTTTGGCCCAAGGCCTTGAGTGCTGCCTGCATAGGACCCTGATGCCATCTGTGCTTCTTCCTTTGCTCTGATCTAAAGGCTGCACGGAAGGGGCTTCTGTAACTTAGCAACAAGGACAGCTTCTATAGCAACACAGCCACAGACAATGCGATCAGGTGCTGGGCCCCACCCTGCCTTGGAGTGCGGAGCTGTGCAAATAGGAACCTCTGCCTTGAGCCCCCTGCAAGCCCTGACCCTGCTGTTAGGAGCAGGTCTGGCCCCCACTTAGCTGAGCCTGAGTGTAAGGAATATTTGTAATAGATGAGCTTGATCTTTCTGGAAGTAGGCAAAAGCATAGTGGGCTCAGGGAGATCAAACAACAGGATGGCCTGGAGATGTCCTGCCAGGCCAGGGAACCTGGAGGAGACAGCAGGCCTTGGTAGCCCAGGCTGGGGGACAGGGCTAAGTAGAAGGATAAGAGAGATATCACAGAAGACCACATTCTAACTCTGATATGAGGCCCCAGGCTAGCTCTCAGATAAGAACTCAGGTTCCTTCATAGACTGTAGTTAAATAGACCTCAGAGTGGGTGGGTTGGAGGGTTGCTATGGCAGGGAAGGTGAGGACACTCAGAGACATTTGACCAGAATATGCACAGCAAGATGCCCACAAAAATGGGGAAAGATGTGGGTGCTAGTGAACACCTCAGGCTGCCAACTCACCAGATTGGGGTGTGTGTGTGGAGGGGGGTGTTTTCAAAGTTTTCCTCCAGACCCCAGGAGGTGAGTGTGAAGCTATTAAAACAGGCAGGCATCAGGTCTCTGGGTTCTTTTTTAAAAATCTTTTATGAATTTATACATTTGATACAGGGTCTCGCTACACACCTCAGACTCACAGTGATCCTCCTGTCTCAGCCTCCTCAGCACTATAGCAACACAGGTATGGGCCACAATGCCCAGTTTCAGTGGCCCACAAAGTCAGGGTTCCAGAGATCAAACCCGGTCCTTGTGGTTGCCAGGCAGGTGCTCAGACCATTGACCTATCTCCCCAACCCAAGTTCTTGGATTCTAAAGGACACTAACTGGGACCATTTAATCAAGCCTCTGATACCACTGTGTATGTTAGAAATTCAAGGGAAAGGAATCATGCTAAGCTGACTCCTAATGATGTCTCAGACATTGTGAGGGGGACAGAAGTGATTTGGACCTGTGTTAAATGTCAGGATGCAGCTCCAGTGGGACCTGCTTAGCCTTTAGCAGCTGGTGAAAGCAGAGGTGAGGTGGGGGGGGGCCCAGGGCAAGGTGAGCTCGGGTTGGTGAGGGCCACTCCGCGTGACCAGCTGCAGCTCTTGCAGCGGGCCTGCTCCCTCCCCAGCACTAAGACGCTTGTGCTAGAGGAGAAGCTGTCCCAAGGAAAAGCCTGCCAAAAGGTGGTCACCCATAATGAGGCAATAAACAGGGTAATTACCAGGTAATTACTGGCCCTCCAAGTGTCTTGGAAGCTGAGGGGCGGGTGAGCGAACTTGGCCAACACGCAGCCTCACTGTGAGCTCCCATGAGCTGCAAGCCCAGCTGGAAATTGGACAGCGGATGGGCCAGCAAGGGGCTGCTCTGTGCAAAACGTATTTCATCTTTTCTTCCCTTCTTGCCTTCCCCTCTTGGCCCTGGTTCAAGGCTGTTGAAAAGCTCCTTCTTCCAGGCACAGGCTGGGAAACAGAGGCTGTCTCACAGTCCAGGTATTTTGGAAAACCAGTCGGAGACCTGCCCCACCCGGTGCCTCTCAGCACCCAGTTCTCCTGAAGCGGCAAAAACCCCAAGTCCAGGGCCAACTGGCTAGAACTGTGCGGCTGCAGGCTAGGGACCTGGGTCAAAGCCCAGCTTCTTTAAAAGTTGCCTTTGGGCTGGCCGGTGAGATAGCTCAGGGATCTAAAGCGCCTGCTTAGACAAGTGCGGGTAACCCCGGGCAGTTTTGATCCCCAACACAGCATGCTGCACCAGCGCTTTCCTCAGGGTAGGCTGAGCTGACCAAAACTAAATAAATAAATAAATAAATAAATAAATAAATAAATAAACAAACAAACAAACAAAAATAGACAATAAAAAGTGCCCTCTCCCTTGTCCTGTGAGCTCCACGTGCCTGCTCCCTTGCAGGCTCTTCCTTCCCAGTTGGAGAGCATGGACCACATAAACTAGAAAAATGTGAGTATGTTTTTAAATAACAAATGGAACTATGGAAGCCGTTGAGTGAAATGGGTTCATTTACTTTGGCTGAGGGTAGGGTGGAGATTTGGGAGGAATGTGAAAATGAGCATAGTAAATTTTTTAGTGTCTTTTATAGGTAGTGTGTCACTTTGTTAGTTTGGGAACATTAAAAATGTATAACATAGAGCTTGTATTGCTCACAAAACGATCCTCTTTGGCATATTAAAATTTAAAGTATAGTTTATTCAGGCAGTAATTACACTTTTACTAATTGAATTTACCCTTAAATATTTCAAAGTTTTGTAATAAATTGAGCTACAAGATACTCAGCCTCAAGATATTTGCATTCAATAGTGTTTCAGAAATAAGCAAAACCTTGAGAAGGGGAACAATCTCCGTATTAAACTGGAAAAGATTTTGTTTTCTGGCATTTTTCATTGTCAAGAGGGAGAAGGAACACAGCAGCAGGTAACATGGTCATTTCCTGCATTTCTAGAGCTCATTGACATAGATTACCTAATTTGATCTTCACCACGAAAGTCTAAGCCAAAGAGAAAGGCGCCTGCCTTTAAAGACATAAGGAATGGAAATCAGAGTGGCCGAGTGCTTTCCCAAGCTCACACAGGAATAATTCAGCTTTTCTTCTGCTCCAGACTCACGTCTGGAATGACAGAGAGATGAAATACCATGGGTACAATGGAGTATCATTCAGGCTTAAAGTGGAAGGGCTTTCTGACACGTAGGACAGCATGGCTGAACTTTGAAAACGTTACACTAAGTAAAATAAGCCAGACAGGACAGGGCAAATGCTGCAGGCTTCCACTTACATGAGGTCTCTAGAAGAGGCAAATTTATAGAAATAGAAAGTGGGATGGAAGTTGCCAGGGAGTAGGGCAGGGACATATGAGCAGTTGCTATGCTATGAATGGCTAGAATTACTAGAATGTCCATGTAAATCATGAGAAAGTTTTACAGGTGAACAACAATGTGATGATCAGTATACGTAATGCCACTGAATTATATATTAAGCAATGGTAATGATGATGATTATTAAAAGGTTACCTGAATATAATTTTTTTCCTGATAAATTCTTTCTATTTGCTTACCTATCCTTCCAATATTTTCCATTTTCTAAATCCTCCCTTTGTTTTTATTGATAGCCTACCAAGAGCCAAAACTCTTGCCTTGGTTACTGCAAGATGCTCCTCTGTCATGAGCCGATCTCAACCAATTTGGCTCCTTTTGTGGCTGGTGGAGGCTGGTGCTCTCATTCCCGAGTGAAATGCTGCAATAAAAACAAGTTTCAAGCTGGATCCTCCCACACATACAAATATTTATTAGAAGATGGGTGGGAACACAGAGCTTGCCCAGCAAACGCGGTGGAACTCTAGCCTTCTGAGCCCTCGGCCACCCCACAGCTACTGCAAACCATCTAACAATGCCTTAGTGGTGGGCTTGGGGCACAGCTGTAACAGTCGCCGAGGATCGGTTTAAACTGTAGGGTGCAAGTCTGAAGAGCGTGCGTTGTCCCTGTGCTTGCTAAGCGTGGTCACCTTTCTCAATCAAGGGCAGGAAGAGCTCTTGTATTTGGTACTTGGGACCCCAATAGGTGCACTATTGCTCTTGTTTCACCCCAGAAAATCATTTCTAACATACCTATGCTAAATACCAAAGTCTCTGGTTTTGCTAGAAGATAAAAATAGCTAGAGGTCCTGCACTAGCTGCCTGCATACGGAGTCCTCTTCTTGGAGCCTTTCAAATGTTAGCTAATCACCCTGAAGTGTGTACTTCTGATTAGGATTCTTACATGCTGACTAATTGCCCCCTAGAATTAGGATCAAAAAGATATTTCATAGTCAGAGTGGCCAGATGAAATATATTTAATAGTTGGGACATACATGTACTAAGAAGTTCTGTGTGTATCTGAAATTCACAGTTTACTTTGTGTTATACATTTTTATTTGTTAAATTTGGTCAACTCTGATCACAGGGTATAATGCTCTGAAATATTTTAAAATACACTACAAGCAGCATAATATATACCTTTTGTGGTTAAAAAATGATTGAAGTTAATGTTCCCCAGATTTGATCGTAGCCATTTCTAAGCAGGACTCCTCTCAGTATGAATTTAGCTGCTTGCTTGAAATGTTGCAAAAAAAATAAACAAGTGGTTGTTTCTGCCGCAATCCATGGCTCTTCACCTCTAATTCCTCGCCACTTGCAACCGGCTGTGAGCTCACAATCAAGCGGGAGCAGAGTCACAAAGACAGACAGGCAGACAGACAATGATAAAGACAGAGAGACAAGGAGGGAGGGAAGGAGAGGGAGGGAAAGACAAGACACACAGACGGACAGACAGAGAGAGAGAGAGAGAGAGAGGGAGGGAGGGAGGGAGGGAGAGAGAGAGAGAGACAGGGACAGAGACAGAGACAGAGACAGAGACAGAGAGACAGAAAGGAGAGAAACTGTCCCTGGGTGTGGGAATATCCCCCTCCTCTTGCACACGAGTATAATATGGTACTGCTTGTTCCGGGTGGACAGGAATTACAATGATCTGATATTCTAGGTCGTTCCACATTACCATCTTTTCCTTGTAGAGTGGGATTTAGAATTCACTGGAGGGTGGGGACAGAAAGGAATAATCAGGGCAGGATAACAGCACCTGATCTGAGCGGTTTCTGTCATCATTCTAAAATAAAATAAAATTCCTTTTCCAGAATTGTTCTTGTTTTAATTGTTACCATTGTTCAGGGAGGGAGGACTCTCAGGACAAAATAAAACACCCCCCCCCCCAGTTCCATTTCTCAGGTATTTGAAGAAGGGTAAAGATAGGAGGGAAACCTTCTCATCTCTAGTTAGGTATTAAAAGGGTCCCCCAAATGCCTCAGAGAAGGGGTATGGCTAAAAAGAACAAAGAAAGGGGTGATCCTGGACCTGGCTTGCTGCTCCAGAACCTTCCCGGAAAGGTCACTTAGCAGGTCAGACCCACTGCAGCTTCCCAGAAGGGTCTGGGCTCTCCCACCTCCCCTCTCCCTGCGCCGGGGCTTAATAAAGCTTAATAAAAGGTATGATTGCCATGGCAACCTCAGAAACACTTTCAAATAGATGGGCAATTATTATTCACTCATTTACTGTTTATTGTAGCGATGCCAATCACAATGAACTCCAGGGGTGTATTAATGGAGATGTGATCTGGCCTGGCACCCCCGGGCATGGCATTGTGATGCCTGTCTCATTAGCATAGTGCTGCCAGGCAGTGGGTATGCAGCCTTCCCCTTTGGTGCCTCAGCACCCTGCTCATCTAGGGAAGAAGATGAAAACGTTTATACAAGCACAAGCACAGACACACACACACACACACACACACACACACACACACACATACACACACACACTGACCCTGGTGCACAGCCAGACACCCTGACACCAGACAGCAGGACAGAAACCTTTGCCCAGCCTGAAAGGAGTTTTTGTGTCTTCATCCTTTCCCGTGGGCCCCATGTTAAATTCCATAAAGAAACTCTCCGTCTCGCCATAGCTTGGTGGACTCAAGAGGGAGAGCGAAGAGGTCTCAAGCACATTCCCTTCTGGGCGGCCCTCTCAGTTGCCGGTTTAAGGCTGGGAAGGAAAAACACGCAGAACACGTGCTGCTCCTCATGCGCTGTGCACCCCTTGTCCTATGTATGCTTGGGATTAGAAATGTTCCAGAGTTTGGATTTTTTTCTGGTTTGGAAATATTTACACAGAACCTGATGAATTATCTTAGCCATGGTATCCACGCCTAGACACAAATCCAGAGGTGTTTCCCAGGTATCCTCCAACCAGCCTGATGATAATCTTACACAATGTCTTCAGTGTAACTCATCACCGGAAGTCAGGTGTGGAATTGCTTCCTCGTGGCACCGTGTCAGCACTCTGAAAGTTCCAGATTTTGGGGGCACTGCAGATTTTGGGTTTCTTGACAAGGGCTGTGCTAGAGCTCTCAGCCTCGCTCCATACACTGTCCCTGTCACAGTCTCCCTCATACTCTCCACTGTACCATGCAGCCTAAGAGATGCTCTGGCGGGAGGATTCGCTGAGATGGGTTTTTTTTTTTTTGGTTTTTGTTTTTTTCTGGAGGAGGGGGGGCGGTATTTGTGGGCTTTATTTTGAGACAGAGTCTCACTCTGTAGCTCAGGCTGGCCTGAACTATCTACAGCACAGGCTGGCCTGGATCTCACCAGCCAGCCTGAGCCTTAGGCTCCAAGGCGTAGGGTTATAGGCCTGCACCACTTCCGTCTTTGTACTTGGCCTTAAGCACTTTCCTGTTCTTCAAGAAGGTTCCCAGCCATTCCTAGAAGCAGAAGTTACTGGAAGACCGCTTCCTTTCTTGACTGTTTGCTTGGAGCATGCCAGACACTCCCAGGAGGCAGTGGAGGGAGGAGGGCAAAGGCCTGCAGGAAGTAGAGCAATGGGGACCACGCGGCTGGGAGGGTGAAGGCGGGGACCTGCGGAAACTGCAGTCTGCAACCCTGGAGCACCCAGGAGCCCCAGCGGCGTTCCCATTGCCATCCCGAAGTCTGGTCCCAACCATCCAGCCTCCTGGTTCCCACAGGCTGAGGGGTGATACGTCAGCTGGACTGGTGGGCTTGAGTGTTGACCCAGGCAGAGCTAGAGGACCCCTCTGCAGGGCTGGGCCGGTACACAACGCTGGCCTAAGCAAAGGGGTGGGCTGGGAACAGGCTGGGCACCAGACAAGGTGGGGTCTCAGCACCGAATTTAATTTAATTTAATAAATGAATAGAGCTGGGTGACATTTCTTGTGCACGTCTGTGAATGACCCGAGACTCCCGGGAAGCCAGGCAGCCCTGCCTTCCAGGAGGCTTGTTCCTCAGCCAGCAGCTCGATCCCACTCATGTCTGGGGTCTTGAGGCTCTGGCCTCAGCCTGATTGCCACGACAGCCAGCACTCCTGGCAGCTAGCCAACCCCAAAGACAGATGGGGATGGGGAGGTGTCTGCCGCTGCCTCGGAAGTGGGGTGACGTGGAAAAATTATTGTCACATGTAAAATGATAAGGAAGACTTTATGCAGAACTATAGTCACAGGTGCCGTAGGGGAGAGAGCCTGGGCTCAACTCTGAATATGGCACAAACATGTGGACTGAGCGGGCAGGGGGGCAAGGGAAGGAGAATGTTTGCTACACACGTGCACAACATTCTTGCTGAAGGTGATCAAAAGCCTGCCTCGCCCACGGTGATCAGATATAAAAGACAATGGGCCCCCAAGACTGCCCTATGAGGATTTTCTAAAACTGGCTTTTGCAAGAACTCAGGTCCATGACTAGTTGACTCATCTTGGAAAGGGCTCAGGAGCCTGACCAAAGGTTGATCAAGGAGAGGGGTTTGGCCTGCAGACAATGAGGAGGAGCAGAAAGAGAAAATGGACAGGGAGCAGGTAGATTGGCTTCCTGGTGGGGCTGGAGGCGTGGGGCTGGGAACAGGGTGCCTATAAAGCTGTCCAGAGGAAGCTAGTGGAACCACAGGGGCTGCTTCTGTGCCCGGAATGAGGGCCTGGCCTGTATATCCTGCCAGGCACCACCAGGGCCGTCACTTGGATGAGCAAGAGATTTAGCCACTCAAGTGAGGCCTTCTGTCACCAAGTGGGCTGGAGAGACTGTCACATCCTGCTTATGACTGGCTCATGGTGAGCAAGACACACAGCCCTTCTAGAGCTCAGTCTCTTCTTGAAAAGGCAAGGACAGCAGCATCACTGTCCTCAGGGGTACACAAGGCTTTGAAGATGTGGTGTTTCCAGGTCCTGGAGAGGTGTTTGGGCAAAGGTCACTCCTATCCTTGCATCAGTGGTGAGAAACATGGGGGGAAAACCTCTTCTCTCTGTATACGAGTCTCCAAGAGGGCCGGCTCCCTTCCTGGAGGCAGACAGCTCTGCTCTCTGAGTGATTTTGTCCCTCCTGGTGTACAGCCCACCTGCGGCTGGTGTTTCGGCTTCCCTCTGCACAAGGCCAGCATCATGGGATGAGACCCAGCCCACAGGCATTCTGCGGAGCTCGGGCTATGTTCTCCTGCTTTCCAGGGAGATGCTGAAGGGGAGCAGAACATCCTGGATGTTTGGGTCCTCCCAGAGTTCATATGCTGAAATAGGAACCCTCTGTTGAGAGTACTAAGAGGAAGAGATGATTAGATCATGGGGGTAGAGCCCTCAAGAATGGGACTAGCATGCTCATGAAACAGACCAGAGAGGAGTCCCTTGCACCACGTGAGGACCCTGAGAGAAGGCTTTGCCTATGTTCCCGGAAGCCAAGCTCTCAGATCCAGAGTCTATGAGCACTTTGACCTTGGACTTCTCTGTCTCTGAACTGTGAGAAATGAGTTTCTGCTGTCTAGAAGCCACTCAGCCTATGGTGTTTCATTCTAGCAGCCTGACTAGAGTAAGACAACTATTGAATGGTGGGAACACAGGGTCCCCAAAGGGCAGCCATTTGGCTGTGACCAGAATGAGGCAGTGGTGGTCAAAGACTTGGGGTGACTCCTGACTGTCACTCAAAACTGCCAAAGGCATGACGCTGAGGAGAGATTGTGAGGGGAAGTTATGAGCAGGAGTCCCATAAAGACAGCTGACCCAGAGAGCTGACCCTGGTAGTGAGAATGTACGGTACTTTAGCTTGACTGTCACCAGCAGCCTCAACTTTAACTCAGCTCAATAAATGCTTCCAGAACATTTTTTTTTAATGTGCCATATAGTCTGACTGCACCAGACACTAGGAATACAAAGATAAATAAGGCTCATTCTTTGCCTCAAGGAATTTACAGTCCAGAGAGGAACTGGGAATGCAAACAAATAAATCCCAAAGCTCTGCAGGACGAGTGTTGCGGTGGCCATCTGAGCTGTGTGC
>PVKN010024583.1:0-14395 GCA_004027915.1 Capromys pilorides
CTGGAAGGAGGCCCAGCTCACGGGACGCATGCACTCAGGGCCACGCTGAGCTTCTGTCCCAGACACAGCCGGCGCCATGCCCCAGGCATCTCCTGGTTCCCATGTGAATCTTATCTGCCCCCTTCTGAGGCTCGTGGAAGCCCAGACCCTGCACGTGCACTAAAGATGACGCTCTGTGACAGTCTCTGCTGCAGTTGCCTCAAGTACTCTGGAAAGAATTTCCACCTTAGAACTCAAGACAACTGGAACAGAGAAGCAGGCTCGCAGTGTCAGGTGAACCGAAGCTACCAGCGAACTGAGGGGGGGCTGGGGGTGTATTGACTTCATCTGAAGAAAAATGTGAACTGAATTCTCTTGAATGGCGATGTTTGTTTATTTATGGCTCGTATGTGTGTGTGTGTGTGTGTGTGTATGTGTGTATGTGCACGCATGCGCACATGCATGTGGAGAAATTCCTTTTATAAGCTTGATGGAAAATTTAGTGCATGTGTCCTCTTCTCTGTATTCATTTTAACAAGCAGTAGCCGAGAAGGCTGAGCTCTTCCTATTATGGAGCGGATGATGACTAATTATGTGGCTCAGACGCCGCTCTTCACTGCTGCGCAGTGATGCTGCTGTTTTAAATAGGGCCCTGGGGTTAAGCGTTTCCGGCCACATCAATGCAGGTACGCGAGCATCGAAGCAAAGGGAAATGGGAACCACTCTTAGGAGACACGGAGTTGTGTTGTTGACACACCTCAGTGAAATTCCCTGAGATTAGGCTTTTGGAGAAAAAGAGGAACCACAGTGTAGTAGTTTGGAAAAATATGCTTGGATGAATGACTGAAGAAAGTAATAAATAGCACACAGAAGTAGATAAGGATGCACAGAAGATATTTCTTACTTAACAAGAATAGACGGAGCACTTTCTGTATACTGTGTGTCTGGGGTGTAATGATACATAAATCACAGCACATGCCTTGGTATGCGACAATTTCATATGGGAAGGTCAGATCAGGCAACAGGAAAGGGGAGGGAGAGAGGGAGAGAGAGATAGAGACAGAGAGAGAAACAGAGACAGGGAGAGAAACAGAGACAGGGAGAGACAGAGATAGAGACAGAAAAACAGGGAGAGACAGAGAGACAGGGAGAAACAGAGACAGAGAGAGAAACAGAGACAGGGAGAGACAGAGATAGAGACAGAAAGACGGGGAGGCAGAGAGACAGGGAGAGACAGAGAGACAGAGACAGAGAGAGACAGAGGGGGAGACAGACAAAGAGATAGAAAGAGATAGAGATAGAGACAGGGAGAGACAGAGAGAAAAGGAGAGACAGAGACAGAGACAGAGACAGAGAGACAGACAGGGAGAGACAGAGACAGACAGACAGGGAGAGACAGAGACAGAGGGAGAGACAGAGACAGAAAGACAAGGAGAGACAGAGATAGAGAGACAGACAGGGAGAGACAGAGATAGAGACAGGGAGAGACAGAGAGAGACAGAGACAGAGGGAGAGACAGAGGCAGAGGGAGAGACACAGAGACAGAGAGACAGAGACAGAAAGCTGCTATAAAGAAGTCCAAATTCCATCTCTCCAAGAAATGGCACTTTACCTTCAAAGCACACCCTCTAATTCTGCAACCTCCAGCACCATTTTTGGGAAGAGGACACTGAGGGCCTCACAGGCAAATCATAAGCTCAGCTTTGGAAATGTTAAGTTCAAGTCGTGATGGAAGCCCTCTTGTGGGTAGTGAGGCGAATGAGCCTAGAGCTTACAGGAGCGGCCATGGCTAGAGACTGCTCGATGCAAAGCGAGCGTGGCCAGCACCTCGGTGGTACTTAATTACTTGAGGCCCCTGAGGAAGAGAGCACAGATAGATCCCCAAGTCAGCAGGCAGCTCCGCTGCAGGAAGCAGGGATGCAGACTGTGAGGTCGGGCATCAGAGTCTGTGGACATGTCCAGGTTTGTGTCCATGTTTAGCTCTTACCAGCTCTCTGATCTCCATGAAGTATTTGACCTCTGTGTGCCTGGCTTGTTCAACAATAAAATAGGAAATAGCCCCGATGCCTGCTGCTGCTGAATGGCATGGCCTGGCAAGGCAAGTTTTCACAGCACATCCGAACCCACCTCAGAGCTATTATCACCTCCAATAGGGACCGCGGAAAGCTGGGGTGGTGGGAAGATGTGCACACCCACTCGGGCCAGCATCAGCCAGGGAAGGTGACAATCAGGGAACCAGGACGGAGGAAGGATTGGACTACAGCGCTCAGCAGGAAGAGATTCTGAGGTCTGAGCCCCTGATTTCTGTCTCTTCAGAACCTCCTATAAATTCCTCAGGATCCTCAGCACCTCCTATAAATTCCTCTCTGACATCTGTTCATTTACACAATGACACTAACAATGCTCATTAATGGCTGTTGTGTGACAGGGACTCTACTAAGAAGTGGATATGGCACCATAGACAGAATTAACAATCTGGGCAGCAAGATATTGAGCAATATATAAGTATATGGCTTAAAATTACAAGAAGTATGAAAATGGAAATATAGTTCTGTGGGACAGAAGAACTGAGGCCAGCTGCCCTCTCCAGCTTTGGACTGGTTGGCGACGAAAGACAAGATGGTAAGGTGTCAGGGGAGCTGTGTGAGAAGCGTCCTGAGCAGGAGCAACAGCCAATATGGAGGCTCAGAGACTGTGCCTGGGCCTGAAAGGCCAGGCTGACAGGATGTTGTGAAGCAGGGGGCAGGGAGTTGCTTGAGATGGACATAGAGAGGAGGGCTGGAAACAGGCCATGCCAGGCAAGGGGCAACATGGCAGGGAGTTTGGATTTTCCCCACAGGGCCCATGTGAAAACACTAACAGGTCACAGGCAGGGACTACTTACTTTAGAAAGTGCCCACCAAATGTTTTGTGAAGACTAGACTAGAGGATACGTGGCAGTGGGGAGTTTGATAAGAAAATTATCCCAGGAAGCCAAGTGAGACAAGATGGTGGCTGAAAAGAGGTGGTGATGGGGAGGAGAAGGGAATGGATCAAGCTGGAAGCTAATGGAGGTAGATTTGGAAGGATTTTGGCTTAACCAAAGGAGGAGCATGAGGAAAAGAACCCAGTGTCTGGAATGCTACGCAGGCTGCTTGCTGGGTGTCTGGGTGGATGACAGGCCTCTCACTGAAGGCGCCGAGGCCAGAGCCACTCAGCCCGCTCCCCGCTCACGTGGGTGACAGTGTACCTGGAAGGACCGTGCAGGTGACCGAGTTCCATCACGTGGGTTGTGACGTAGCAAAGAGTCCTTCATCCCCTTATTTATCCCCCATAGCACAGCCTGCAACGTGCCCAGCACTGTGCTGGGTGCTGAGAATGCAGAACAACTCCACGCCCGCGTGAGATGCAAGTTCTGCTGGGGAAACTGATCCTCAGCACTTGGATGCGCATAGCTTTGATGGTCTGCTCTGCAGAACACAGAGGTGGAGAAGTCAACAGTGAGTGGGAAGGAGCTGCTATTTTAGATATAGCGGTGTGGACAGACCTTTTGATAAGGTGACATTCCAGCAGAGAACTGAAGAAAGTGCTGAAGAAGGCAGTTCTTTACCCAGAGAGAGGACATTCAAGCCAATGAGAAAACTGCATAGCAGAGGCCCCGAGGCATAAATATGCTTGGCGTTTCAATTTATTGAGCATCCAGGGTCACACCAGGGTCGCCTCTTGCATCTGTTCTGTCTCCCCTTAGGTGACTACTCGGATATCACTTTCTCATAACTATTATGCTATTACGAGAACAAAGAAAAACTCTGAAATTCCAGGGTTGAAAGGTGATACTAATTTCTAATGGAGAACTCAGAGAAGCCTTTTGGAAAATCCGAGTGAATATGAATAACTTACAGTGGTAGAGGTAAGAGAAGCTACCTAATGCTACTGCATGTTAGACAGTGTTTTAGAACTTTTAATACATTAAGTCATTTTATATTAACACCAACCCCATGAGGTCGGTATTATTAATATCTTAATTTATTGCAGATGAAGATCTAAAACACCAAGAGTTCTGGGGCTCTGACTAAGGTCATACAGGAAATGTGGAATACAGCTCTAATGCTCACCAGTGCAGTGGGGTTCAGAGCTGTTTCCCCACAAAAGGAAAGCCGAAACTCACACGAATGAATTCGTGCCTGATTTCACTGCCATTCTGTTTTGGGGAGAAATGCTTAGGGCCACATTGGACTCCACCTCACAGTGCAGAGCGTACCCTCTCAACATCTTGTCACAGATGAAAGGCCAATGGTAAGAGCTGATATCAGGCCTGGTCCTGACATTTACTGTCTGGGTGAATATACGCACATTACTTAATTCATGAGCCTCATTTTCCATTTTTGTAAGAGGAGGACAACAGCACCTAGGGTTGCTTTGGAGCTCTCATGGTTGTATGGCAGTAAGTCCGATAAACGAGTTTCTCTACCCCCTATGGCTAATGAATGCTTGGAGAACACTGTCCTACCCACAGCCGGTGCTGGAATGTCTTGATGTATTTGAATTTGGTTTGTGGGATTAATGGGGAATGTTTATTCCTACAGGGTTAAAGATCTGGAATAAATCTCTAGGCAATGCCAACTCCTCTCAGGGGAGTTGCCACCTCATCAGCTGTGTGTCACTGGGACAATGAATGACATGTACTTGCCTGAGATTTAGTTTCCTTTGAAAAATGAGGGCAAATAGGCTTGTTTGTTACTCTCAACTCTCTTAGGGACTCGTCACTCGGCTGTGGCACCAGTGGCCTATCTGTCCCCAGCAGACCTTTACATCTGGGTTCCCTGCAGACCCCACCAGGTGCAGTCTCTTTTTATCTGTCCTCCTCGGACCGTGTTATCCTTGCCCATTGGCTTGAGATATCGCCTACCGTCAGATGCAGCCAAGATTCCTGTCTGTGGCCCAGAATGCTCTTCTGAGCTCCAGATTGCTACAGCCTAAGGCTACTGGAGAGTCTACCCTGGCTGTCTACCCAGAATCACTGAGTCTAAAACAACCCCTCTTGGTTCTTTCCTTCCAGGGAGCCGCATGGAACCATGACACTGTCCCCTTCCTCTCAGCTCAGGAAACAGCACAGCACTCACCCAGTGGTTCAAGTCTAGCTGCTGGCATTGTGCCACATCTGGCCAGTCACCAAATCTTACTTATTCTACCTTTTACTTTTCTCTTAAATCTACTTATTTCTATTCCTGCTGCCACCATTCTCCAAACCACCATCTACGGTCTCGTAGCTCTGCTCTCATCTTATTCTTGTCTATGTTTTCTTGACATCAGAGATGTACCTAAAAATACACTGTGGCCATGGTTTCCTGTGACTCTCTGGACAATTAGTACCACTGCTGATGCAAACTCAGGCAAACCCCTTATCTTGTGTCACTTTCCCTGTTTCTGTGGAATTGTCTATCTTTGTGGACAATCTGCCTTACAGTTCCACAGCCCAGTGAATTTCTTTTTTCCTTCCAAATTGCTGAACCCATAACAGTCTCGGAACTTCTCATACACTGCATCTTTGCCTGACAAGTTTCTACTTCCGGCCTCAGGTCAGGGAGTGGGCAGACTTTTCTGATGGCCCCCCAACTTTCATTTCTCCCTTCCTCAAGTAGTCACACTGAATAAAGCCCAAGATTCTGAGGGGCGATCACTCTTGCAATCAGGATATTAACCAGCTCACTATGAATTTATCAAAGGGAGATTACCCTAAAAAAACCAGGCAAGCCCTTTAGAGTTTAGAGGTCTGAGAGATTCTCTTGCTGGCTTTAAAGCAACAAGCTTCTGAATTGGAAGAGAGTCTATGAGGACAAGGAATGTTTCTTAAAATCTATTTGGTATAGGGTCTCGGTATACACATTAGACTCACAGTGATCCTCCTGTCTCAGCCTCCCTAGCTTTGGGATTATAGGCATGCAACACCATGCCTGGTTTCAGTAGCTGTCATGGCATGCCCAGGGTTCCTGGGCTGGCATGGCATGTAGTACCAGGGATCTAACTCAGGTCCTTGCTCTTCACCCGCAAGTATTTAGACTGCTGAGCTATCTCCACAGCCTGAGGATAAGGAATTCTGATTGGCCTCTTTGACTTGGGAATGATCAAATCCCTGACTGACAGCCAATAAGAAGTTGGAGCTTTTAATCCTACAACCAGCAGAAACTAAGTGACCTTGCAAGGTGACCTTAAACTTGGGGAAGGAATTATATCCTGATGACAGCTTTGAGGGAATCCTTCTAGGGGCCAGATCGGAGGACCCAGGTGAACTGTACCCAGACTCTGGACTGCTAGAAATGGTGCAGGCACAAATATGGGCTGTTTCAAGGCTCTGGACTTGAGGCAATCTCTTCTGCACTGATAGAACACAGGTCATATCCTAATTAATTATTCCTGCAATGATATATTTTATTCTACAATTTATCCACTTTTTTTTGTATTTTAGGGAAGGGTCTACAGGGTGTTCAGGGTCTCACTAGAGATCAGGCTCCTAGTGATCCGCCTGTTTACAGCCTCCTAAGAGCTGAGATTACAGGTGTGCACCACCACACCCAGTATCAACTGCCATCTCGGTGACCCGCCCTAGCACAGCAGGCCCATGGATCGAACCCCTAGCCTCTGAACCTGCTTGCAGGCACTTTAATCCACTGAGCTATTTGGCTGACCCTAGTTTCTCCACTTCTAATTTCTAGCACCTGGTATATTAACAAGCACTCTCTCATTAAGAATGACGTTTCCTAAGCTAATGTATGAACATTTTGGGATTTAGACTTTGAGTTTCTTTCTCACGTTATCAATTGCCTTGTTAAAGCACAGAAAGAGATTTGTCCTCTGGCAATCACAAACATTGTAATGTGGTGATTATACCTGAGAAACTCAAGCAAACTCTCCCTAGGAGCTGTACAATGCTGAGGTGACAGGCACAAATCTACATCTTTGGCTAGAGGTTCTCAGGGAGGGGACACAATGCACCATACTCTTGGCTATTCTGTGTCAACCCTATATGGAGTCTAGAAAACGTACTGCGCCAGGTGTCTGAGGAAAGTCAACACTTGGTATAGGAGTTGGGATGGATTAGGCTGTGCTGTAACAACCAATAATGCCCAAATATTAGTGAATTAAAAGAATAAAACTATCAATGTCATAGTCACTCACTGCATATGCTGTTGAGCACTTGAAATATAGTTAATCAATAGTGAAATGTGCTTTTGTGAGATGTACACAACAGCTTTTTGAGAATTTAGGATATACAACACTATAAAATACTTCAATAATTTATATCAATTGCATATTTATGTGATTATGCTATAGACCTAGTTCATTCAATAAGACACTGAAGTTAATTTCATCTGATTCCCTCTGCACTTCACATGTGGTTACCAGAAAACCTTGCGCTTGCACCACTTCTGTGGCTGGTACCATGACAAAGGGTTATTTCTTGCTGATGCAGTTCATCCACTGCAGATCAGCCCACTTTGGTGACTCAGTGGCTCATTCTGATGTGACATCTGCCAAGGAGAGGACAGCTCAGAAGGCCCCTAGCGTGGTCACTTCCATTTCTGGCCCCAGCCCAGTAGTAATCAGGTGACCACATCTGTCCTGAAGGCTGTCAGGAGGAATTATTATATCTGATGCACATTACTACTGGGTACGCACCGGTGTGGAGTACCTTCTCCCATCATCTTTTCAGGTAAGCAGCAGAATCATTGTGTGAAGCAAATATCTTGTCTACCTTACAATAGAATCACTCAGATAGTCGTTCAAAAACTGCTCACAGATAATCTGAGCTTTGATGCTCTGTGCTCGCTTGAGGGCACAGCACTGTGTTTGGGCTGAGAATAAACAAAAGATGCCAAGCAATGATCGAGATCACCAGGAATTGACAACGCGATAAAGCAGGTGTCACACTAGCTACCAATCATGTGACAAATATGAATGGAAGTTGAACTGACATCCAATGCACGAGAAGACCCCTCCTTTGTGGGAGGTCCCACCATACAGCTCTGAATGTCTCCTCAGGAAGAAGCAATATCAGCTGGGGTCCACACATCTCCCGAAGTCCTTCCGTGCATTATAGATCGCCAGGACATTTTCCTTATTTCTTCAAGAAAACATACGAGCTTAGATGAATTTGGGGACAACTGTATTGTTACAAAGAATGAATCTATGATAACTAGTCTCAGTTATGACTCTGTCAATAGCCCAAGTGTCACTGCACCTTTAATAAGTGCAGAGTTTAGCAGCCATGAGATAAACCCAACTCAGAAAGGACTGAAAACTTGATGTCTGCTGCTAGTGCAGAAGCTATTTAATTTTGAAAATGCTTTGATACCCTTAACTATGACATTTCACCTAGGTTTACTGCATTTATCTCTTGGTGAAATAGTGATCAAAACTAGAGGATGCTACAGTGTGTGTTATAGTATAGGTCTTACCTATTAGTGATGAAAACGCTGTTCAGAAATAGGGCTCATGTTACTTTTCACAACAGAAATCCAAGTGATAGATTATAGTTCAGTTCATATCAGTTCTTTATTGGTACAAAGCTAATACAATCTCACTTCCCTCCTTAATGGAAGAGAATATTTGAGTCACAAAGTGTAACACTAATATCCAGTAGGCACACACTGGACACATTGTCGTGGGGATGTTTGTGTGATCCTGCACCAAGCTGTCCCACTTTGGGCATACAGAAGCCCAAGATTCGTGGCCCACTGTGTAGGCTAGGTAGGAGCTGCTTCAGGAGCTCAGGTGCTAAACTCTGAGCCCTTGATGACTTGTATGGCCCATCTTTCCCTGCTAAGATGTGGGTGTCTGAATGAAGTTTCCATCATGTTGGGTCTCTGACAACTACAAAGAGGAGTCCTCACACTGCCCCTCATCCTGACACCAGGTCAGCCTCTGCCACAGCCTCTGAATGACAAAGCCTGGAGCAGCAGGAGTGCAGTAAGTTTGACAGAGCAATGGCCTTGGCTGAGGTCACAGGGAGCTAGCAGTACAGAGGAGAGGGGACCCAGTGGCAAGACTTAGAGCCCCCTGATCTCGAAGAGTAAACAGCAGGGTGAGCAAAGAGGACCCCAAGAGAGTAGCCATGTCTCCTGAGCTGAGAGAGGAATGTTATCTAGGAAAGAATGGTCCATGTGAGAGGGACCTTCAGAAGTCCAGTTTTGGCAAATGGTGAGGGACAAACGAAAGAGACTCAGATCATCTCGCAGGTCTCTTAAGAGGTCCTTCTCTGAAGAGTCACTGACAAGCAGATGATTGTGAGAAGGGAAGATGGCACTGTAGACCTTTCCTCTCATGATGTGAGTTTCAGAGCCAACTGTGTTTCTAAGGAGGAAACCCATGTGGCCAAAGTGATGCTGAAGGAGAGGAGAACCAGTGGCAGGGCAAAGAGCTTGAGAGAGTGACATGAGAAAGGACTTAGCGAGTGACACAGGAGCTCCTGGGAGGAAGCAGACACTTTCTGCAGGGAACAAGAGGAGAGGAGGAGCATGCAAGAGGCTGCAGCAGATCCCATCCGATGGCTTTAGTTTCTGTCCAAGCTACTGTGGGGGCATCAGCAGGGCCTGTGCCAGGCAGTGAGAGTAGCTCAGAAGTGATAGGGCAAGATGCCAACTCCCTCACCCATTCTGGGTGGGCACATTTTGCCTTCAGCACGCCCGCACCCAGTGCCCCATCTAAAATTACGGTTGCTTCACTCCCAGCAATTGCACATTCATACCCTGTTCTAGCAGCATCTCTGACATCCTGTTTATCACTCTGTGACCCGCCATGCTGTTCTCGGATTAGCTTCGCTGTTCATGGTTGCCTCACCGGCACATGAGTTCCCAAAGGAAAGGGATCCTGGTTTGTTCATTGACAGATCCCAAGCACCTAGGAGCATGCCAAGCTCCACACATTGATAGAATGATTAACCCTTAAAATGATGAGTGAAAGAGAAGTGAAGGAGGGATAAAGCTACTGAAATGAAGGAGAAGGCAAAACTATAAGACTCCCCGGGAGTCCTTCGGTACCAATCCTTCAGTAGACCACATGAGTGCGATTTAACATGAACCAGTTGAGATTATATGCAACTGAAAAGCTTCTGGACAGCAGAAGAATCAACTGATACAGGAGAGAGACAACCTACAGAAGTGGGGGGAAATCGCCAGCTACTCCTAGACAGCAGATGAATAGCTAGGATATATACAGCTCTCAAAAAAATTTCACCCGTCTAAAATTAAAGCTACACTCAAGAAATGGGCAAATGAAAAGAACAGACATTTCACAGAAGAAAAAGTACAAATGGCCAATAAACATGAAAAATTGTGCAGCATCCCTGGCCACTAGAGAAATGCAAATTAAAACAATGCAAAAGATCCCACCTTACTCTAGAAAGAATGACCATCATCAAGAAATCAAAAAACAAAAAATGTTGGCATGTCTGTGGTGCAAAAGGAACCTCCCTATGTAGTTGGTGGAAATGTAAGCTGCTACAACCATGGTGGAAATCAGTACGGAAATTTTTCCAGTAATTAAAAGTGGAAATTCCACATGGCCCAGCTATTCTTCTTCCAGGTATCTTTCCCAAAGAGATTAAGACATCGTAGTAGAGCGACACACATATGCCAATGTCTACAGCAGCACAATCCACAACAGTTGAATCCTAGAAACAACCTATACACCCATCTACAGAAGAATGGATAAAGAAATTGCGTGTAATCTATATGTAATGGAATCCTACTCTACTATGAATAAGGATAAAGTTGAGGCATTTATAGATGGATGTATCTAGAAGATATAATGCTGAGTGAAATAAATCAGACACACAAACTTAAATACCATATGGTATCTCTCATCTGAGTAAGGCCAAGTACTGAGACAATAAAGGAAGGTTGGATGGAGACAAGGGGATGAGTCTCTTGCAGATGAGAAGGGGTCCAGAGGACCAAGGCCAAGGAGTGAGTGGAGCGGGTGGGAATAGCTAGAGAAAGGAGGCACCAGCAACAAGGCTCTAGGACCACAGTGAGCGTGGACATTGTATGCCATAAACATGAACTGAGGTTAACAAAATCCGCAGGAATGAAAAGGGTGAAAGAAGAAGTAGAGAAGGAGAGAGGGAGGGCGAGAGAGTGGGAAAGAGGGGAAAGGAGTAGGAGGGAGGGGGAGGGAAGGGAAGGAGATTTAAGAAAAAAACAAACAGTACTACACATGTGTACCAGCTCCCCAAGATGATTGTAAATGCATGTACTATAAACACCCATGTGTAACATAAGATATGTTTTAAAAAACTAAAAAATGAACAGATCAACAAGTTATCTTTGGCAACATCCAATCAAGCAATGCTGGAGAAGGTGAGGTGTAATCAGAGTCAAGGCTTTGTCAGGTAGATGAGTCAAGGGAATGAGGAAGAATATTCAGGGCCTCACAAGTGGGTGGCCATGGGGCTGGGCTGTGGCACTGCGGCTCTGTGTGGTGGGAAATGGGATGATGGGTAAACGAATGGGCTTGGCAATTAGCCAGTAGGCTCATTATCATATTCCATCTGCTTCCCAGTGATGCTGTCAGAACACTTCAGCCCATTTGAAGCAGGTCAGTTCCAAATGTCAGGTCCAAGTATTCAAGGGATTATTTGCAAATCTCTTTCTCGTGAGACTTTATTTTACAGAGGGAGTTAGGTATAGCTTTGTATCTTAGTTACTTTTCTCTTACTGTTGAGACAAAGTACTCAATGCTCAAAATTAAGGGAGGAATGGTTTACTTAGCTCACAGATTGTAGAGGCTTTAGTCCATAACTAGCTGGGTCCAGGACAGGTTGGCATGGCAACAGCTCAAGGCCATGAAACGCAGTGAAAGCAGCCCAAGGAAAAGGGGGAGCATGAGCCTTTTTTTTTTTTTGCCCCCTTTGCTGTGCTCAGGGTGCCCACCCTGGAGTAGGTGTAGCACTCTCCGCCCACTGCCAGCAGTAGACAATGAACCAATCACAAACTCTAGATTCAGCCATTTCTGAAAAGCTTGCCCTTCATGACCACATGAGGCCCCAGGGGAGCATCCAGACACAAACCACAACACTTTGCTACATATTAATAGAAAAAGAAACACAATAAAGGAAAATCACAAACTCAAATTAGTACTCACTTGCCAACGGCTGATCTCTGTTTTGTCAACCAAGTCCGGCACTGGGTGATACACAGTAGTAAGACGCAATCATTTTTCACTCAACTGGAGTTTGTCCAGAGAATGGCGGGTTGGGAGGACCCTTTGATCCGTGAGAAATGGCACACAGGTCATCCTTTCATAATGACACAATGTTATCTGCGAGCCACTTGAAGAATGAGATTTCAGAAGCCCCACAGGCGCTTATTAGAATCTCAGAAAATGAATCAAGGTAGCTCAAGTAAATGCCAAGGTGATTTACTGCTGTACAATACAACATAATCTCCTGGCGGAGCCACGGACTCTCGGGCATGAGTGGGAGGGACCCCAGGGCAGCACCATGCATCACCAAAACACTCAGGGCTTGAGGTTTGCTCATGTGTAATTTCTTTCCTGCCTGCTGGCCTGCTAAGGTCAAAGAAATCATAGGCAGCGCGGTTTCATTCTTCAGCCTGCTCACCTATTGTTCTTCTATGACGTTCTTTTTAATTTCAACATGGGTAGAAAAAGTGAGATTTGACAAGGGAATTAAACAGCAAAGGACTGTAAGGGGAGCAACAGCTGCCGTCTTCGTGGGAGGCCAGAAGGTCGAGAGAGTTGGGGCAGGTGGTTTGGTCAGATACTTGGCCTGACAGAAAACTACTAGGAGATAACTCTAAACAGAAGCACAAGGTGTGACCCAATTCTGTGGTTAATGTTTAAGTAAAAAATAATAATAATTAAGCAGGACATATTGTCACTGACCCCTTTTTGTACTTACTCGGGCTTCAAACCCATGTGTCATTCGAGTCCCTTTCTAGAGCAGTTCTGGGAGTCCTCATTCATGCCTTGATGAAATGTGACCAAAACCATGAGCCGTGCTGCTGCGAAGCGCCACTTCGTGGAAAGGCAGCTCCCGAAGCCGTCAGCAGTGCCTCATCCGGCTCACCCGCCACACCTGGAACCACGTGACTTGTGGAGTTCCCCCAAGCCAGGTGACCAGGAAAGGTAAACATCCGATGAGACTGAGGACTTGGAGGCAGACATAACAGCACAACTGAAGCCATTCAGAAAGCTTCCACAGCTGCTTCAGAAAGTGGCAAGGAGGGTGGGAAAGGGATCCAGAGCAAGGGGGAGAATTCTGAGGAGGTGATCACAAGGTGTCTTGCAAGGGGGGGAATCCTGAGGAGGTGATCACAAGGAGTCTTGTACCGCCATGGATTTCAAAAATCGTAAGCATTCGCCACAATGGTCAGTCTCATGTTGCATGATACTGCGGATTTGACTATCAAGAAGCTAAGTGATATTAAGTGAGAATGTTGGGGAAGAAAGGACTAAAATGTGCATATCGAGCAAGCCCTGTCCCTAAGGCTCAGAACAGTCACACCTGGCTCGCATTAGAGTAGTGGGCAGTCACTGACCGAGAACTCCAGAGAAATCCACACAGTCCTTGCGGAAGTCCAATGCCAGTAGGAGCCAGAGACGCACGCCTGGGGCCAGGGCGCCTCGCTCAGCGGGCCTTTGCTCACCCTGCTGCCATCTGGGGCGCCACACCCCTCCTTTCCAGCTTTATGGTTTTGGTCTCCATGTCCCCAAAAGCCTCACGTAGTCATAGCTGGGGCTTTTTCACAGGTGGTTGGATCTAGACTGCGTGATGCGGGGATGGATTCATACCCAGTGCAACTCTGGGTCAAGGGCCCTGGGGGTGAGGGTGAGAGCGCTGCCCACTCCGCGTAGCCTGGATGGGACAGAGGGATGGAGGCGCTGTGGCTGTCCTTTGGCTTTGCTGCCTTCTCCCGACCATGAGCTGTTTCTCCCCTGCGGTGCCTGTCTGCCTAGCCATCCCGTCTTGAAGGCAGCCAGTTATGGACTGAATGAATGTTCCTGTTTCAACTTTGGGTGTTAGGTATCTTGTCTATGCCATGAGAAAAGTAACTAGCACATAATGACTGATTCATCTTTGAAACCCAAGGTCACCTGTGTTAGGCTTCCTGAGACCTCTGGGACTAGCACTGAACTTTTTCATAGAAACTCTGAAGACAGTGAAAAGCCAGCCGCCTCTGCCTGTCTTCATCACAGGTCCGTGGGCTTGTCAGGCACACTGAGCACATCCACCATGGCAGCTTGTATTTCCCAGTGATGATAACTCCAGCAGTGGTCCCCGCTCTGCCTCTCACTCTTTCTGGCTTCTAGAATTCTCCCACTCTCCTTCCCCTCCCACTCTCCTTCCCCTCCCACTCTCCTTCCTCTCCCACTCTCCTTCCTTCTCCCTGTCCTCTCTGATCCTGTCTTTACCAGT
>PVKN010024584.1:0-14398 GCA_004027915.1 Capromys pilorides
TACAAAGCACTATACATGGTTCCAAAGTTAATCCTGAGGGGATTTGATCTTGGAAGATAAAAAAGATGAACATTTTGTTACACAGGTCTTATTTTAACTTGCCCTTGGTCACCCAGCAGAAAAGCTCAATTACGAGATATAAAATACAGAGCTAGATTAGTATGTTGAGCTGTAAGAGGCTTAAACCAACAGCCTCCAACATTGCCAGTTTCATCAGTAACCCACTGCAATTACAGAATATTGGACTAAGTATACAACTACTTCCTCTTAGTTCAAAGAGAAGAAATTTTTTCTTACCAGTATTGATTAGAAAATTTATTATGCAGCTGCTCAAACTGTACTAATCAGTAAACACAATTCAGTCCATGAAAACTCAGAGATCCTGAAATCAGACTGAATTTTGTTGTTGTTGTTGTTGTTGTTGTTGTTGTTTTTGTTATGGGCAGGGGTGGTAACTGAACCCAAGGCCTTTACACTAAGTTACATCCCCAGACAGTCATTGATTGATTAAATGAGTTACTGGTTGATTCTTGTGAGATAGTTTTCCCCTAAATAGTCCAGCCTGGCTTAAAATTTCCAAAAGCCCTACCTCAGACATCCAGCTTCTGGGGTTGTGAGTGTGTACTATCATACCTGGGTCACAATCAGAAATCTTATATGTGAGTCTGGGCTTTCCTCAGTTTCACAAATGCACATTATTAGTCATTCTGAAATTTATTTCTAGTCAATCTGATTTATTTTCATACTTTGTGTTAATCTTGTTTATTCTAAATCTTTTAATTTTATGTTCACACTAACTCTTAAAAAAGTGATTTTCCTCTTTGCCCTAATTTTTACATTTTATCTCAATCTAATGAGCATGTTTGTTAGATCCAGCTCATATCAGTAGTAAATAAAAATAATTTTAAAAAATAAACAGTATTGATTCTACTAAAGAGATCATAAAGGAGGACAAATGGGACAGGGAGCTGGAGAGGAAATGGAGGAAGAGACGAGAAGGACAAAATGAAAGAGTGAAGAGCAGAAGATGAGGTAAAAAGCTGGCTGCAAACTCTTCAGATTTTAGATGTTCTTTAAACATCTGGCCCATAACCCTGACTTTAAAATTTACTAAATAGAAACTGGGTGGGGCATGTGGGAAATGTAAACTTTTCATACATTCATTCCTTAAACTCATCCCCTTTTTCACAGTTCTTCCCAAAACAAAAACATTGTGTATCCTGTCCCAGGATACACAAAGTGCAATTCGTGGGCATCTTTTAAGACCTTCTTGAAATTTTCTGCCTCTAAAAGTTGAAGTGCTAGCTCTTCACAGTTGTTTTTAACTTGTAATTTATAGCTAAGTTTTTACAAAAACATTCTTATATTATAAAAGTATACTTAATTTTTTCACTTCTTTTTAGTTTTCCTCTCTTTGAAACATAAGCACTTTCTGTAAATATTCGTTAAGTAGAGTTCTATGTCTGGAAAACATGCTTATATCATAGGAATATTAAAATTTTGTCAACTTGAGGTTATATGCATAAACATAACAGAAACTTTGCATATTACAATGTGGTGTATTAGAGTGTGGCACATAGAATGACACATTCTGAATATATCATGTCTTTTTCAGAGTTACTATAATCAACTTCCAAGTGGACTCTGTTTCTGTTTTTGTATTCTACAACTCACATCACAAAAAACAAAGAATAAATCTCTCAAAATTATAAGTCAGCTCATTTTACTTTGTCTAGTGGCCTTCTTCACTAAATCTTCTTCCAGTTTTATGCTCAAATGGCCATCACTATTTTGAAAAAAAAATATTGAATTATTGATTAATTTTCCATCATTCTTAAGATCAGTGTCCCTTTCACTGAGTTTATCCTGTCAGACATCCTGCTGTTCTGCCTCACAAATTTAAAAAGCCACCCTATGTTTTTTTAATTAAACATAGATCCTTTCCTTCTTTTTTTTTTTTTTTTAATTTTACATATTTAATACAGGGTCTCACTACACAGCTTGGACTCATAGTGATCCTCCTGTTTTCAGCCTCCCCAGCACTGAGATTATAGAATTGTCCCACCATGCCAAGACTCAGTGACTGGATCAGTACACTCATTGACAGGGCCAGCATGGCAGGTGGTGCTGGAGACTGAACCCCACTCCCTGCACTTGCCTAAGCAGGTGCTTAGTCTACTGACCTAACCTGATGACACAATCCTTTTCTTCTTTATGAAACCAATTTTTAGGTAAAGTTGTATTATTATGCTACTATTAGCTCAACTATTATCTCCTCAGAAAAGCTGCTTATTTATTGTAAAGCACCACTCAAACATTACCAGATACTGTCACAACTCTTTGCTTATTTCCTTAAAACTCACATCATAGAATGTAATTATGTTGTTTATTTAATTGACTGGTAGTGAGTGTTCTCTACTCCTAACCTATGTGCATCTTTCTTGGAGGATAAGATTCTTTCTCCAGCAAGTTTTCAGAAAACATTTGAAATGGACAACTGAATAAGCAAGTATTAAGCTTGAGAGAAGTGAATTGATTATGCTGTGAAGGAACTGCAGTAGATTAGGTGGGATCCTCCTATCACAGGTTCTCCATGAGGAAGATGCTGTATTGAGCTCAAGGGTCAGCGGCCATTGGTGAAAGGGCTCAGAGATCCCTTCTAGACTTTCTTGCAAATTAATTACATGAATATTCAAGAAATAGAGACAATCAAGAGTTCAATTTGGCAAAAGGATAAATTGCAAATTGTGTAGTGACAGATCTTGAGTTTTCTAAGATAATTAAAGCAAGATAAGAGCCCTGTGTCATGCTAATTAATTTTTAATTGTATTTTATTTGCAAGATGTGTCTAGTAAAAGACTTGGTGCAGTGAAGTTATTTTTAAGTAGGTCACTTGGATGACAAAGTTGAGAATGATTTCCTCATTGTCAGCTTATGCAATTAGATAACAATCAATGCCATCCATCAAGACAAAAATTAAGAGGTTGTTAAAATGTAAGTGGAAAAAAACAGAAGCCTGTGTTAGATATGTGTTTCAAAATCCTACAATAATTAAAAGTTTCCAATAGACAAGGACTTATGCAAAACCATAGCTCCAGGTAGCTGTTCACAAATGATTCAACTTTTTCTCATATGGAATTACTCTCTTCTGCTTCTTTGATTTAAGGCAAGGCCACAGCAATAAAATGTGAGAAACATTAATATATGTCACTCCTCAAAAGATGCTTTAAGACACAATATGCAATTCTCCACCTCGAGTGACCATAAATGCATGTCAGGATAGATAATGTGTCGAACATAAATCCTTTTCCAATTAAGCTATTGAATTATTAGGGGCTTGCTTATTTCTAATGAAAGCCTAGTCTCTAATTACTAATAAAGAAATTATCAGTTGTCTGCTTATACATGGTAATCAAAGTCATGAGAGCAGTTGAAATTTCTGCATAGTGTGTAAAAGCAAAAGTGTGGCTGTAACTGACCCTTCTCAGACACTATGTTATGAAGGTTGATTATGAATGTCCCCAAGGTTACTAAAAAAAAAGTCCCCAAATAAAAGTGATGTGATAAAAAGAGAGCAGTGTCATAAAAGTAAGACGAAAACGGACTTGAAAGGAAGAAATATAAAATAGAGAAACACAAACTATTCAAGTAAGTGATGAACTGAAAAATGAACTTGAGTTAGGAATAGGAAGGAGTGATGAGCTCAATGAGAGACATTTTCTTAGAACTGTATGAACGCACAGCCAACCACTGATCAGGAAGCAAAAGCTACATTAAAGAAAGTTGGTGATGAAAGCTAAGATCTTATATTTTGAGTAAAATGTGAGGAGTAATTGTGGAAGTTTCCATTACTATTAAGGTTCTTTTGTTAACAGTATCATTGTTCAGTGCCTTAAAAACTGGTAGAGAACCATAGACCATTAAAAAATGATGGGACTGGAAAGATACCTCAGTAGTCTAAAGTACCTGCTTAGGCAAGCTTAGGCAAGTACAGGGACTGCGGTTCGATCCCCAGCACCGTATGCTGTGCTAGCCCTACCCTCAGGGTGGACTGAGCCAGCCCTAAAAACAAAAAAAAAAAAAAAGAATAACAGCAATCAAGAGAAGATAAATGAAGCCCAACATAAATAGCTTTAAAACTATTATGTAAACTATTTCACTGTAACTTTAATTAGATTCCATCAGAAATGTAACAGACATATTAGAATAAAGAGTGCTCATTAGTATGACATGGATTAGGTAGTATTTGCACACACATGTACATTATCCTCACGTGGATGCTGAGAACAATTTGGTGAAATACTTAGCATATTTCCTCCCTTCGTTTTCAGAATGCACTGCTCTATTAAATTTTTTAGATTTAATTTAATTTAGAGAGTAAAAACAGAAGCAAGAAGAAAGCTCTGAAACAAAGATGGAAACAGGGTAACATACAATGCATATGAAAACAAGAGTAACTGATTAACAGTGGTTAGTATATTATATCTTTTTATCATCAATTTTTTTTTTTTAGTACAAGGTCTGCAGGGTCTTACTACACAGATCAGACTCATAGTGATCTTTCCATTTTCAGCCTCCCAAGCACTGGGATAATAGGCATCTGCCACCATGCCAGTCTCACTTGTCATCTCAGCATGCCTGAGAGGTGGGGCTGCATGGCACACTGGGGATTGAACCCTGGTCCTTGTGTTTGCCTAAGCAGGTGCTTTAGTCTGCTGAATTATCTGGTCAGCCCTCATACTGTCAAATCTTGATCTCTTAATTTTGAGAAAAGGAAAATGTATGGCCAAGTTTATTCTCCTAAAGATATTTTGTCTTATAATTTGTATTTAATTAGAGATAATTCCTGTGTATATTTCATAATATTACAGTTCATCATAATGAGTTAAATTTAAAAAATAGTGAATATCTTAAAGACACATATCTGCAGAATTATTTTTCATGAGTAGACTCTTTTTTACAGCATGGCTGCTAGAAGGATTAATAACTTGAAAAAGTGAAGCAAAGATTAAAAATCTCTGACTCAATAATTGTATGAGGTTATAAAGTTATAAAAGTAAATGGATGGGTGATATTCCAAGCCTCAAGAAATATTTTGTTGTCCTGATATGTATTAGGTACCATGCTGAATATAAACTGTGTTTAGAAGTTGTTTTGGTTGATGCTAGTCTTAAAATGTAAATTTATGCAGCAATTAGAGAATCATTTGTGAAGAAATGCAGCAAATTTGAGATAATATAAAATTGCTACAAGCTTTTAGGCAGGGTGAGGACCTTAAAGGCTCGTTATAAGCTGTCAGTTGAGATGCTGTGCTGTTATGGACACCCTCTATTAATGCTGGTGGGATGAGAGACGATTATCTTTGCTAAGTGTATCAAGTCCCATCCTTTTTTAATCGGATTCCCTTCTGGTTGTAATTAAAATTTGGTCTTTGAAAACTGTTTGCCACACTGTGCTATCCTACAAATTAAGAGTTCATAAATTTAAGGTATAAAAGACAGAATTTAATTGTTTTTTATCATGTTACATGGTTGCCTAAATATCACTCTCCTCCGAAATATCTTAGATCATTGCAATTTGGATATGGCAAGAAAATGACCAAAACTGCACACCTTAGTGTGAAGTCTAAATGACTGCCTGCTATAAAGTGTTAACTAAGGGTTACCCTAGCATAAACTGCTATTTTACAAATACAGGTCCAACACATTCTCTGCAACAATGCTAAGTGTGCCCTGCAAACCAGTGGAAAACTGCAAACCAGTAGATTCCAGGGTGAAATCAATCTATTTTTTGAGAGTCAGGATATAGGAAACTTGACTGCAATATGGTATTGCTAAGACATCCAAGAATAATCATCTTTTTCTGCTGATGCAATTTTTTTTAAACCTTCATCTCTCAACAGCTGGGTGTGATGGCACACACCTATAGTTCCACCACAGGGAGGCTAAGGCAGGAGAATCACTGTTAGTTCAAGATCATGCTGGACTACAAAGTGAGTGACCCTGAACTGCATAGCAAGATTCTGATTTTTAAAAGAAAATACAAATAAGCCCTCAATCTTTCAGTGGATTAAAGGGAAATTCAGATAATCTGATAAGCATATTGTAAACAATTAGATAAATGTTATTTTTGTATAGATAAGACTATACATAAGGCATCACTTTTTGTGGCAATGAATCACAGATAACTAGTAACAATACAGTGTATATGTGCTCTTTTTAAGTGACTTTGAAGACATTAGGTAACTTCTCTGATCAAAATCTAGATTAGCCGATTCATTATGAGCCTGTGTCTGTCTCTGCTTCTCTACCTCTGCCTCTACTTCTCTCTCATTTACACACACACTTACAGTACTTTAACAGAACTAACAGTTGATGTTCTGATGACCTGACATCTTGTTAATTTCTGCAGTGCACTTTTATGAATAGTGTCATTGAACTTTGAAATAAAATCATTCCAGAACATGAAACTGTTTTAATCAGATTTTTCATTGCTGAGACAAATGCCTGACACCTGCAACTTAAGGAAGAGAGATTTAATTTCTTCACAACTGCAGAGGTTTCAGCACATGGTTGGCCAGTGTCAAGGCACAAGTGTAATATAAGACCATGGCAGAGGAGCCTCACTCGACTGTGGGGCAGAAAGGCAGGGAAAGAACACCAGGGAAGAAAAGTGATCAGACGTAGACCTTTGCTCCTGAATCCATGAGCCACTTCTCCAACGAAGGTCTACTTCCTAAAAGCCATTTTACCTCTGAGCACATTAAGGTGTTACCTTGATGATGCAGCTGAGGACCACCCAATCCAATCACCTCTCCCAAAGCCTCTAAGTCCAGTCAAACTGACAGGCAAGAGTAACCTGCAAAATGCAATAAAATGCATTTAGAGCTGTGATTCTGTACTGGATCATGAATTTGTTCACAGTTGTAGAGTCATTTCTTCAAGTAATTGGTGGTTCCTAGACTTACTTCCAATAAAACAGTTTAATCGGTGTTTATAAATGAATCGCTTGAAGTTTAGCAAACGAAAATTTTGCATGAACGTAGATGCTTCTTCATATCCGCCAAGGTACAAAGGATTATAGTCATTGATTTGCTCAGAAAATAGCCACATTGAAGCACAGCAATAACTACAAAGACACTAAACCATGGATGTCAATCCCATTACTTCAAAATACAGCCACTTATCAGAGCTTGTATTTACAATCAACTCATTAACTGCAACTTTAGGTCCATATACTTCTTCAGTCCTTAATTCTTTCTTCTTCCAGAAAAACAGACCTTTTAATGTCACAAAAAATATATGTTCAGAAACTTACCAATCCCTAAAGTTATAAGAACCACTACAGCGTATATAGGTGGAACTATCTATCAGATATATGACCTTAGTCTGAAGATTCTGTGAAGCATAAGTTTCCCCATTCCACCACAAAACCTTAGGACTTAAAAACTTCTGCAATCTGCTAACTTTAAAATTCATCCTTAGACTATAAATGCATGTGAAAGAAGATTTTATTCTTAGATTTTAATACGACAATATGCAGAAAGCCAAAAGCAGTCAAAATGCCTGCTACATGTCCATGAAGACAAGCCTTGGCCATTTGCCAGCCAGCTTGCTGCCTGTCCTGAAGTGCACGCGCCCTCCAGTGCATGTTGTCCTCGTAGAAGCCATATTCCTCACTTGTCTTGAGCTGTAATACTTCACATCTCTGACTTTTGTTGTAAAAAGTCTCAAGATAAACTGCTTCTGCCATACCATGCTTATCAGATGTTATCTTTCTAGTTGTACGCACATCAAGCAAAAAGCAAAAACATGTTGTTAAAATTCCATGACAATTAGCAAATTTTACCACAAATATCAGTTCTATTGACATGATGAAGTCCCGACTGCTCATTATTTTTGGAAGTAGACTCCTCCCCACAAACCAAATCACAACCATTTTCAGTGTGACTAGAGCCCGACTAGAACATATCTTATGCCATGTAAATCACCTTTCAGCATTTACTAAAATTTTATCTGTCACTTGGTAAGCAATTTCTGGTTGGCTGAAAAATGCATTGGAATAACTTTACTGGTTTTTCTCCTTGTTTTTCCTTCAAAGTGAGAACACATTTAGTGTGATAATAGATATTAGCAGATAAGTAACAGTCTCCTATTTAGGTTTTAAACCTCTTGGGATCATGGCTAACTTTATTTTATTTTATCATCTTGATGTAATTACAAACTATCCAGTTCTCACAACTGAAAGATTTTTGGTTACTTTAAATTACTCCCGGGCTGGTGAGATGGCTCAGTGGTCTAAAGCACCTGCTTAAGCAAGAGTAGGCAACTGCAGGGACCACGGTTCGATCTCTGGCACCACATGCTGCGCCAGCCCCACCCCCAGAGCAGGCTGAGCCAGCCATAACATGAAAAATAAATAAATAAATAAATAAATAACTCTAAAATTTTTGTCAGGCTAAAAATAGTACATTCACTCCTAAACGTCTGTTACATAGAAAGTGGTATTTGAAATAGTTCTGTATCTCTACTGCTTTTTGTTGTCCCAAGATGTTGAAACTGAAACTTGGTTTTTATAGTTCTCCTTCTGTGAGATGGTGTTCTCAGTGGATCAGACCTCTTCCCAAGCTACAGAGAATCCCAGCAGTGTGTCTCAAAGACAGAACTTTCAACCAGATCTGGTGATCCACGTCTGTAACCCCAGGACTTTGGAAGGCTAAGGCAGGAGGCTCAAAAGTTCAAATCAAGCCTGGTCAATTTACTGATTTAATGAGACCCTGTTCCAAGAAGAAGAAGAAGAAGAAGAAGAAGAAGAAGAAGAAGAAGAAGAAGAAGAAGAAGAAGAAGAAGAAGAAGAAGAAGAAGAAGAAGAAGAAGAAGAAGAAGCAATCAAAAAATGCTAGGGCTTTATTAGTGAAAAGTCTTTGGTTTCAAGTCCCAGTACTACAAAAATTAAAAAGAAAATCATGCAGAATGAAAGGACTGTCATGTGTAGTCATTATTTCCCCAAACACAGCACTAATGCGTCTAAATTCAATGGCAGCATTCCTTTCCTCCCTTTCTGAGCTTTGGTTTCCAGCCCAAACAACACCTTTCCTTCAGGTGACTTTCTGTTTTTGGTGAATTTCTTGCTCACACCTGTCAAAGAACCCTCGATAGGTAACTCTTAATGTCCTCTGACAGCTATATAGAAATTCAGATTGTAGGTAAGCAGGCTTAGCAACAATTTTTTTACCTCCAATATATCCTCCAGTATAGCCAGTTTGGCAGAGAAGAATGCTCATAGATGGAGTCCCAAAATTTAGAGGAAAGGGTGGGTCAGCATAGCAAATGCTGGGGGTCGGGGAGGTAGCTCAGCAGCATAAGCACCTGCTAGGCAAAAGCAGGTCATGAGTTCAATCCCTGGTACAAAAGACAGAGAGAGAAAAAGAGAGAGAGGGAGAGAGAGAGAGAACAAAAGTAAGAAAGAAAGAATAGGAAATACTAGCAAATACAATTGTGAGATAATAAAATATCAGTGTGCTTGGAGAATCTACACAGAGGTACATTTAGAGAAAATTCCAAAATAAGATGGACATCAGAATATGATTACTCTGAAATAATTAAACTCCTTGTTACCATAGCACATGGCAAGATCACCCCATGGGTCAGAGGAAGCTAATTTATCCACGGCCTCCACCACTCTGCATGTGTCTGCTTGAGGGAGTCCTAATGCAGAAACAACTATGAAAAAAAAAAAAAAAATATATATATATATATATAATATGGATAATTAGTAAGAAATTACTCTGACTTTTAATAACTTTTTCAATAAAATTTATGAAACCACAAACTTTATTTCTTACCATACAGCCTTCCCTACAACCGTGTGTCAACACAGTCAGCAGAAGCTCACATCAGAAGTATTTCTTACAGTGTGGATTCAGAAAATAAGAAGCGGAGAAAATCATCACTGTTGAAGGGAACCTCAGCCTTTAGTCTTTGCAACACCCAGGAATAGGCTGAGAGGAAAATGCAGAATGAGACTGGATGGTGGCTAAACACATAGTTGCCACTCCCTTACCTGACCAGTAATTGTTGAATAAAATCGCATCAGGGCCCATAGTATATTAGGAATTAGGCTGTATGGAAATAGATGAATTCTAAAACAATTAATGGAAAGGAACGTGGGATTATAATAATTAGACCTATCTCTTGAAGTCACATGATTCCTACTTGAAATGCATGGGTGTATAGAGGGTGGACTAGTCTCTGATTAACTTCAGAGATCTCTTAGGGAGAAGAGAGGAAGTTTGTTATTAGATCAACATATTTACTTCTGTTTCATAAATGAGAAAGTTGAGAGCCAGGGAAATAGCTCAGCAGAGTAAGTGCCAAGAAGGAAGGAAGGAAGGAAGGAAGAAAGAAAGAAAGAAAGAAAGAAAGAAAGAAAGAAAGAAAGAAAGAAAGAAAGAAAGAAAGAGAGAGAGAGAGAGAGAAAGAAAGAGAGAGAGAGAGAGAGAGAGAAAGAACTGATGTTAAGTGTAATTATTAAATTGATGAAAATGTCACAGCCTCTCATATGCAGGATAAGAATTTAAACAAGGTTGATCAGGTAGAGTTTCAATAAATTTTGTTGCTCTAAAAAGAGTGTTTTAAAAGAGAAAATCCAAGTATCTGACAAAAAAAACTGTAGCCCAATCCTGCATGCTACCTGCAAAGGTTAGGACTTTGTACCTGAAATGTAGGAGTTCAACATAGTTTGTATGTGCTAGCTCCTCAATGAGGAAGGAAATTAAGAAAATTGATGGAGCTCTAGTCTCAGGAACATAAATAATATAAACAGAACTAGGAGCATGGTAAGTAAAACTATGGAGCCCAGACAACAGACAGTTAGTGGAAGGTTCTAAAAAGTGATTTGAGATTACCCCAATAATGGTCTAGTATAGACCATCCATTCTACTCTTTTGGTTGTAAGAATAACTTTTACTTTAATCTAAAAAGGTAATGGCAGGAATACTGTCCATGGTTCTTGCCCTATAGACACATACAAGAAGGGTTATAGTAAATGGTAGTGCTTGCTATAAAGCTACTGTGCAAAGGATGGCTACTTATTCTTCCAACCTATACTGTGTGGCTTTCTCTAATGTTCACAGGATGACAAGTGCTTTATATTATTATGTAGGATTTTTATATTGGTAAAAGGTTATCTTGTTTATTTCATAGTAGGAATGCTTTGTCTCAATAAAGTGATTGGCATTTGGGATTGAAGTTTTATTTTCTGCCTCCCCATGAAAATGAGCATGGATCATCAGGGCCTAAATAACTGCAGTGCCCAAGTCCTCGTAGTATTATAAGTAGTGAGTAAATTCTCCAGGGGCTACAAATGAAAATATCTGGCAGTAAACTAGCTTATAGGGTTATTGAAATGAATGGGTCACTCCATTCATTTTATAGCACCCCGCATAGTCTTGCATGGATAAATCATGATATAAATGTTGTAAGGGAACGTAGAAGGAATACATAACCAAAGATAAAGAGCTTATAAAAAGCTTTCTGATAAGAACTGTATGGAGGCTCTTTTAAATGGTTTCTTCATATGTGTAGTGTATGTGCACATGTCTATCTGTGCATGTGTGTGCATGTGTGAGTTTTACTACTAAACACTGAGCCCAGGCTTCTTGCATGACAGGCAGGCACTCTACTGCTGAACTACAGCCTCAGCCCTGTTTCACTTGCTTTTAAGGCAATGTCTCGCTAAGTGTCCCAGGCTAGCCTCAGACATGTGGTTCTTTCACTTCTTCCTTTGGAATAACTGGGATTATGGGCATGCGCAGTGTCCCAGCATGGATGGAGTCTTAGAGATCTCACGCAGGTCTCTGCTTGCCAGCAACAGTGAGGTGAGCAGCTCCCCTCTGCCACTACAACATGCTGTGTGCAGACCCACCTGAGGATTGTTGCCAGCAGAATAAGAGAATTTGAGGGGAAGATGTTGTGCTGTTGAATCTCCTGGAGACGCTTCTTAGCTGGCTTTCTTAATGTGAACTTGTCTGTTTTTATCATCAGAAGAGCTCGGGTTCCTGCTATCACTGAGGACGGTTGTGATTCTCTTGGGGAACTCCGGCCCTTATCTTGAGCATTGCTTTCAGGCTCCAGTGCAGATCCCTCAGCCTGCTGGCACAGATTCTTCATCCTACTGGAGCAGACTCTCTAGCTTCCAGCACTGACCTTTGCACTTTCTCAGTGCAGATTCTGAAACAGACCTGCACAAGAGATTGCTGTAGACTCCAGGTCTCTAATTGGACTCATGGGTGACATTGCCATGGGATCCAGGCCCTCAGTTAGATTCTTTGAGTCTCTAGTGTGTGGACAGATCTCCTGGACTCTTTTGCATTTAATTCTTTGGGTGAATATTATGAGATGACCCTATAAATTATTGTACCTGTGTTAAATCTCTTCCCTGTAAACCTTATCTACAACAAATATCCATTCCAAAAACCTCAACATAAAAACAAAAGTATGAAAAAATCAAGGCATCTTGACTCTTCCAAATTTCATTAGTGATGAATTCCAAGACAGCAAATACAGTGCCAAGCAAAGAACTCAAAAGGGTGATTTTTAAAATATTACTGACTTCAAAGAAGTTAGAAATAAACTAAGAAAGAAGATACAAGAGTAAAAGGAGCAATTAAAAAGAGACACACAGTCTTCATACACACTATGGGGTTTCACTCAGCCTTAAAGAGGAATGAAATTTTGCTGTTGGCAGGAAATGGATCAATCTGGAAAAATTATGTTGAGCAAAATAAGCTAAAATCAAAAAGATAGATATTGTCTGTTGTACGCAATATGTATTAAAAAAACAAAAGAACAGAAGAGAGATTTACTAGATAAGAGGAAAGCAATGAGGATGAGTGGGGTAGGTACAAGGGCTCATGTTAAAGGGAACAGATATAGTGAGGTACGTTATTTGCACTGAACTCCCCCTCCAAATGTGTGCAATTTAGGGGTGGGGGACAGAACAAAGGATGAGGAGGGGATGAGTATAGCATGCTAAGTACATGAAGAACTTTATCAAAATGACACTTGCTAGTTTGGATAGCTATGTGCTTTGATCAATAAAGATGAGAATAGCCACAAAAATACAACCCGGGCAGACAAGGGAATGAGCTCCCTGGACAGTGTGGAAGTATCAGCATGAGTGACGTGGAATATCTATGGTATATGGAAAGTACTATCACCTTTTTGTTAGAAACAAAACCGAAGCACTAAAAGGACACCCAGCATCTGATGCAGATGTATTTATGTTGATGTGCACCAATTGGGGTCATTCCCAGAATATCAGGCCCTGGTCTCTGGTGGTCTAGGGCTTATATGGGAGAAGCAAAAAGGAGGTACAGAGGCAGAACAGCTTGTCAGTTGGTGATTTGTTTATGCATGCATCATAGCAACCAGCATGCACCACAGCGTTCAGCTGTTTCTACAAGACAGGAGCAATCAGATCTGGAACATAAACTATTACCTGGGCAACTAGTAACCTGAAGTATGAAGTATACTGGCAGCCGGAAGGGGAAGGTAGGGGGTCATTTTCTGTTACATGTTGGCCTTTATTACTAGACTACAGATGGTGCTTGGAAGACCTAAATTCGGAGAAAATAACACGCTGGTTTCAGATTGCAAGGAATCCTTGTTACCAAGCTAAAGGTTTGATATTGTAATTTCATAATTAGGAGATAAGAATAGGTTTACATTCAAAGTCTATTTTAGCAATACTGTTGAGGATGCTTAGAGGGAGAAAATGTTCTAAACCAGAGAGAATGATCATGAATGCAATGAAGTCTCCTTGACTCAATAAGGAGAATGAGAGGGAGAAGGAGATGAATAGGAAGAGGAAGAAGACAAGGAAGAGGAAGAGGGAAGGGGAGCACAAAGAGATGGGGAGGAAAAAGAAGGACCCTGAGTGAATCAGTAAAAGGAAAATGAAGAGATTTGCAAATTAACTGGGAAATTAACTTGGCCCAAGGAAAACGTCAAGGATGCATTTAGTTACATAGAAATTAAATAGGTAGTAATTCCAGTCTTCAATACAAAAACATTTGGAAAATCAGGATGAAATGGGCAGAGGGAAAATGATGAGATTGTTTGGAACATGATAAGTTTCAAACATAGAGGCATGTTTACCTGGAAATTTTCCACAGATACTTGAAAGTATACACCTAGAGTTTCAAAACAAGTATCCTTTTCATGTAAGTTGACACTACGAAAGTGTTTGACCACTCAAGTCATGTAACTTTTGTTAAGAAAAAGAAGAGTTTCTGAAGAAAGCATACAGAGCAACTACTAAGGGTTAATTAAGTTCATAAGTTCACATAGCAGAATTGTATTGGTTGCATAAAATAGAAAGGAATGAATTGGGGGAG